>JAOTQE010125512.1:0-12400 GCA_025631205.1 Nesometra sesokonis
GAGTTTTATAGTTTATGCAAATTAAATGTTACACTTGGTAAGTTTCAATTGATGCATACTTAATGCAATCCACTACAAATTCAAGCTCGCCCAATTCGTCGGGGGACCCGTGCCCCCCTGTCGGGGGAATTGTCCTGCTGTCGGGGAAATCCTGGCGCCGCCACTGTCCAGAAATCCTGGAGATTTTGTCGGCTACCGTTCGTAACTGTTTTACGGTACTATATGTGCATAAAGTGAAATTACATGGACAACAATGCTTTGATTATTACAAATAAAAAGGTGTTTATTATTATAATTTTTACAGTAATTGGTAAAAGAATCTTCAAAATAGGCTTAGAATATTGTAGAAAAAGTGAGAATATGTAGACAAATTCTACATAGGCCTATGTTTTGTTTATAGGCCTATTGCTAATTTATAAAAAAAATCCTGGAGATAATCATGAAAAATTAAAATTGGAGCCCAGGATATGATGTACAATTTCTGGAGACTAAAGGCTAATCCTGGAGACTTCGGAGCCCTGAATTCCTAAAGTTGCGAAGCCTCACTATTGTAGCCAGGGGAGGATTTAGCGGGGCGTCAAAACGTAGTTGCGCCTCTCTTATATTAAGAGCGCCGGGTTTAAAATTAACTTTTTTTTTGGCTTGTAAAAATCAAAACCGGAACCCACACCTACCCGGACCTGCAAATGTGCGCCCCCTTCCCCACATCTATAAAATTTAATTCGTTTATACATTCTCCAAGCAATGAGATACACACTATCGTGACAGGATTTCAACACAAACCATGTCATCATCAGTAAATAATTTATGTCGAAATCTTGTCACGATGGCGTGTATCTCATTGCTGTACTTTAGTTAAAGATCGTCAGGCCATCGTCAGGCCGACTGATGGTCTGGCGGCTAAAACACAAGTTCGCGGGAGCCAACAAGTCTGAAATCTGGAAGATTTCCATGAGGACGGTTTTCTACTTCCTGTGACGTCAACACCAAGCAGTCACCGGTAAATGACCTTTTGCCACCAGACCATCAGTCGGCCTGACGATGTGTCTTAGATAAGACATTTCCTAGACCTATACACACAAATTATAACAACATCCAATGCAACGTTTCAAATTTTGTCCTTGTCAATATTTATTTGTTTCTCATCAATATCATATACGTAACATATTTCTCAATAATTAAAAACATTGATTTTAATAGTTGAATTACTGTAAACCCCTTATTTTCGCGCTCCATTAATTTTTGCGAATTTGGCGATGACCCGACGATCGCAAAAAATAAGGGCGCGTTAAAATCGCAAAGATGTTATTGGTAAAAAACGATTGCCAAAACAGATTTTACTGATAAAGATTTTATAATGTATAAAATAAATGATTTTGTCTCTTTTTTTTTATTGACAATAATTCATGAATCACGACAAACACAAACAACACTACAAACAAACAGTAAAATACAGTCAGTACTGTATTTTAATACTGCAACTAACGAAAAAGTTTTACAGTAGGTCTACGGTACTTTTTAAAATCTCAGACTGTGGTTACATTTAAAAAAAACAACTGATCCTACCTGTAAGCCTATATTGTTTGGTTTCCGTGATTATAACAAGAAATAGTTTTAAAAAACGTATAAAATAAGACAACAAACGTGTGATGTTTTTGCTTGTCAAATCTGAATCTGGCAAAACACCCACCACGCCGGAAATAGTGATTCCCCCTTGGATCCGTCCTTATAAAGTTAGTTCAATGTGAAAACAGAAGCCTCTGTTTGTTAACATATTGCGGGGAATAGGTAGACTGCAAAATTTGAAACCAAAAATATATATAAATTTAAATTAGACCTAAATACCCTTTCTTGCTCTCCTCCTATCCCGTACTAATGGGAAAAGTCCACTGAAAACGACTTTTGGCACATTATAAATTAACAATTTACAATACATGTATAACTTTATATTCGTATCTCCAACTCCAAAAAATTACATCTCAGTCATGTGAGGTTAAAGACCATTTGCAGCTTTACCATGAAAACCTACTGCTCTACAATTTAAAGGCATGTTTACACTGCGATGACAACGATGAACGATGGATAAAATGAAGTTGTACATAAATTTGAACACAAAAATATTCATACTCGAACGATTCAATCAACAATTAATGTGTGTATTGTGACAAGAACAATTTTTATACAATATGGAATGACGTCATAATCAATGAAAACATTGAAATCGTTAAACGAAGTATACATGACGTCATATATTTGTGAAAATAAAGTTTTTATTAAATTCACAAGGAATGGTCATCTTGTTGTTTTAGTATAAAAACATCTTAAAGTTTCTTGAATTTCTATATAAAAAACGTCTTTGCATCATTTTATTTTTTTTATGAAATAAATGATAAAATGAAAATAAAATGAAATTTAATTGTTGGTTTTTGTCGTCATAGTATAAAAACGCCATAATGTTTTGTGTTTCAATGTTATTTTTAGCTTCAACTAAAAACAGTAACAGCTCCGACCACTGCTTTCAAATTGTAAACAGGGAAAAGCAAACAAATTATTAATGTTGTTTGATTTTATTTTTGTACAAGCCAGGGAACAGTTAAACTGTTCCCTGGTACAAGCTTAGTCATTAAATTATAACAATATTTAGAAATTAAAGTACATCCGGCTTGGCTTAACTCCTAAATATATTTGCAGTTATTTTTATTTTATTTCTTCGTTCTTCACTGCACATCAAGTGAACAAAAATACAATATGGAATATTTAAAATAATGATATTGTAAATAGATTATAGTATTAAAACATACTTAATACAGTACGGTGCTACTTTAAAACGGTGAAAAAATACTTGTTTTTAAACAAACTACTTAAAATCACTTCTTTAAACAGTAATAAAATCATCTCAATGACAACAACCCTTCTTTTTCTTTTTGGGTTTCTTGTTTTTGACACCGAGGATGTCCATCAACTGTTTAGACATATAATAAGGCTTAATCGGCGTGCCATCATTACGCTCCAAATCTTCAAGAAAACAGAGGAATAACGTATCAATCGCCATATCATACACCCCGAAGAAAATGTCTGCAACGATGTACGCAGCCACTGCCATAAGCAAAATTGGTGCCCAAAAGTAATTCAATTCTGGAACGAAAACGAAATCTTCACTATCACCTGAAGATGTTGACCAATATTTACTAAAATATACTGATGCCCCGAATGCTGTACCGAGGGTTATAACCATCTTGCCAAGAAATAACATAAAACTAGATATTCCATTTAGAACTGAGACTCTGGAAATGTTCCGCATGAGAAGAAAGAATGCGTTTTTTGCTGACGTGCAGAAATTTTTGCCATACACAGCAATTTCGATATACGCGTTTCGATTTATAAATCGCATGAATTTTTCAAGACACCAGAAGAAACATTTACAACATTTGAAAATGAACTTTGTGAAAACATTTTCTGCGTTGCTGACCTGTCGTTCGACATATTCTATACCAACACGGATCAGTTGTATTATGGTGATGATCAGCGAACCAAACGCCAGCGATCCGATATGATAACGAATACATCTCCAAAATGACCGAATTAAAGGGAGGGATTTAATATCGTCTGGTTTAGTGAATGCCCAGTAATAGCCAGCAAACGCTCCTGCTAAAGTCGCTTCCCCAAGTGCGCTTATGAAATTTAAAATCCAAAATAAAGCAACCAGATAATATGCTAAAAACCAGTAGACATAGTTTGGGACGATATTGTAACCGACTAGAACACACTCAGCTTTACCTTCATACGATTCTGTCGGCTCACAACCCTCTCCGTTTGTGTAGTTGTCGTCATCAGTTGCGTTAAATATCTTGTATGGTGGATCAACAATGGACACAATGAAGATGAGACTAAAGCACCAGTATGTCAGAAAGACTATCTGGATAAGGAATGGAATAACAGGCCACAACAGAGAACATAGCATTGTGGAAACGGCTCTACTTGCTTCTTTGATTAATGCAATGGCAATGCGTATACGTTTGAATAAGAAAACCATAACTAAAGTCAAAATTACCAAGAATGTACTTAAAATAATTGCAGTTATGTACCAAGTCAGTTCCATTTTGGCATAACTTTCAATTTCTTCGAAATCACCAAATGTTATCGAATTTGATACACAGCCATCTTTATTATTCTTTATACAGTTCCGTTCTTTCCAGCAAAAATAGGTTCCATATACCAACAATGCATACACTAAAATGATGCTACACCAGACCATAATTGCAGCAATCCATCTCATTAATACTATATAGAATAGAGATACGAACATAGAGATTGTGATACCTATCAGCATATACGGCCATGTTTGTTTGAAATCTTCAACGGTGCTGTTGAAACGTTCGTACTTTTGGAAAAAGTTTAACATAGCATAAGCATTGTCGGTTTCTTTTTCTGTTATATTTCTTTCATTTGGTGTTTGGTCGTCTCCAGTCCAATCGTCTGCTAACAGGAAGTCTGGAAAACAGCGATCAGCAAACGGTGAACTTTCAGTGTAATAGTTAGCACATGACTTAGAATCTAAAAGTTCCTTAATAGTGGAACCTTCGTTTACTTTCTGCTCAGGATCTACATCATAGGTGCATATAAAATCTGCCCAATTGACGATTGGGGAGTTACTGTTTAGCTGATCGAAATATTCAACATCTATTACATAGCTTTTTTTTGGACACTGCGCAACACATAGAGTGATAGATTCCGTGCATTCAAACCTTGGGGCTTCTGCTTCATCCAGACATTCAATGTAGTCGAAGAAGAAGAGATTTGTTTTGTTCCTGACAGCTTCAGATATACCACAGACTTGTCCAAGGTAGTCAGTTGGGTAGATCAATGTCTCCACATTTCCACGAGTAAAGCCAATTGCACCAATAGCTCCAAGCCCTACAATGAATAAAGCAAAGACCAGGCAACAGATTATATCAGTACAACTTCTATTCGAAATTGGACCATTAAAATTTGGATCGTATTTTTTGGGTTCACCGTAATATTTCGCTTCTTCCTCCTCTGATTCATCATCAGATACATCACTATTTCTTCGTTTTCCCATCTTAAATTATGTGACAATGTAACTTAGTTATACTTGTAATATACTATAAGGAAGTATTTGTAAAACAGTCTGTGCTGGTATCGGCCGTAAAAGGACCTTTGTATTTTGATGCTTAGTTAGACTATTTGTATATTAACGTAGTGCAATTAATAAGTAATTTATTAGTATCGCTACAGTGATTGTTAGATATTCAGTTCTGTTGATATGTCATATCTGATTGTGAGTTTTTAAAGTCTATGATGTCTGTTGGAATTGCGGGCGCTATGTATTCCATGAGTCAATGTTGTAATTGCATGCAATTGGTAAACTGATGATTGTAGGTTTCCGAAAATGTCTTTTTTCCTCTTTGAGTCTTAGTTGTGTCAATGCCTCTTGTGATTAGCAAGGCCAAGTTGATTCGTTGAAGCCTCAAAGGGCCACCGACACAGGAATGGGAGAGATGAACACCAATAAATAACGTAAATCTGACATTACGTTGTTGAAAAATGCAGTGGTGGATAAAGACATTTTTGAAGAGGGGTCTGGAATTGTCAACCCCGATACGAAGGGGATGTTTCCGCAATTTTTAATTTGACAAGCAAGAAAAAAAAAGATAATTTTCCAATTTTCCCCTTCTCCCATATATTGTCTTTATTTCAACTATGTCGTTTAAAATATTTATCTTTAAAGGGAAAGGGGTGATGAAGATCACCCTGATCCATTCTTTCCCCCACTCCACCATCCTAAATCCGCCCCCGTAATGGGGAAAAGAGTTTGTTTTTGTGTGTCAAGTCCAAATATAGAGGATTTCTCACCTGGTTGGACATTTTGGGCAGGCGAAAATTGGTCGTGTAGACAATGACAATCTTCAGCATTGCACCCTGTATCCGCACTTGCTTTTACCAGTGGTAGGCCTAATTTTACTATAAAGAAATTGTCGTAGCAGTTTTGTCCATCTGAGGCGGTGTTTTATGATATCCTCAATGTTTTTAGATTTAGTTCACTCTAGAACTACCAGGCTGTTAACAAGTCATTCCATTTGATTTTCATATTGATCGTTTCAGCTGTTAAAGTGGCAACACACGGTTTGGTATACCATGAGCTTTGAATGCAAATTCAGGTTTTTGTCTCCAAAAACACAATTAAAATGTTTGCCAAAAGTGGCATGGGCAACTCTAGTCCTGCTTTCTACGTAATCCTCAGAGTTTCTTAGAGAGGATGTTTTCGAGGTATGGAAACTGGCCTTTCGGCTTGGAAGAATATTACTTGCACCAAAAAAAAATTTTTTGCACACTGTGCCTCTAAAAGTGCAACAATGGAGAAAAATCTTGTGCCCTTGGCGGGCCTGGGTCCACGTCCGGCACCCCCCCCCCCCCCGCTATATATCCAGCTGCACTGTGTCCGCCCCTGCAGATGTTCAGAATCATCAAAATGCTAAATCGGGGATGGTTTAATTAATTTTTATTTTAAAGGCCAAATCAAACATAGACACTGTGAAGTTGAAGACGATTTCTGCCTATCTTCAAGTAAGTGAGCAGGCGAGGCACATTACAGCGAAGTAACCATTTACATGTGTACGATATTTTATTTAAACAAAATTATGTTAATGTATTACTATTATTGCTAATTAATTGTTACATATATCTCGTAGATTTTTAAAGTGCCACCCATACAATGCCGGTTATTATAAATGTTATATGCAAAGAACAACACAATTCAAACAGTTACAAACGTGCGTGACGGACCGACAGACAGACATTTTTGAAAAGCTGTTTATAGAAACGCTTATCCTTTTCTAAAAATATATATATATGGCACATTTAAAATACATTTAATATGAAAATATAAAATGGGAAAAAGAACAACTAATTATAAATATTTAAAGTAGGCCTATATAAAGTATGCCTACGGAAATATAATAATGTGAAAAGAAACAAAAACATGAAACTGGGGCTGTTGGCCTTAAATCCCAATATCTTAAATATATCTTAAATCCCGATTTCCACTGCACTTACATACGATGCAGTGTAATTAAAGGTTTTGTACATTTACTCCAACATGTAGGCAGTAGTTTATTTCTTTTGTGATTTTGACCCTGACATTTGATACCCTTCATTTTTTTATGTTTTTGGTAATTGCCAATGACAATATATAGGCAAACAATATGGAAACAAAATTATGATAACAATTAGGAAACTATGGGAATTGAACAATAGGTCTATCCATTACTTAATTATTTCTTCACTATAAATTCACCCAAATGAAATAAGAAATGCATAACCATAAAGTACGGTAAAAATAGTGGGAAAAACGGAAAAAAAAATAATGAATAAACGGAGAGAATGAGTATCAAAATGAGAACTAAACATTGAAGTTGGGCTGCCAAATTATGACACCACGTCACTACACGAATCGCCAAAATTTAGACGGATGCATAATAAAATTCGTTTTTTTAAATAGATTTTGACCGTGTCTGCCCTTAAAAATTTAATCAATTCTAGATCTTTAGTCAATGACATTTGTGACTAAGTTTGAAAAGTTTTTAGTGGAGGTACATATAGCATATACGTGAGTGTCGATCCGACCACAAAATGGACCGACAGACTTACATATTTGGTTACTTGGTAGATTGGCCCTTTTTTCTTTCTGGAAGGACCCTCGGTTTATCTTGAAATGAGTCCACTGTTGGTGCAGAAATTGTATCTTCTGGAAGAGACCGACTACGTACGGTACCCACTAACCAATGAGATAAACGACATAGGTACTAAGATAAGAAGCTGAATGCTTAATTAAAAACCGTTAAGATTTAAAAAAAAAAGAAAACCGACAAACCGAGCTACATAGTGTGAAACGAAATTAAAGCGAAAAGAAGAAAACCTGAAAAAGAAATTAAATGAAAAGTTATACTGCGCCCTCTATAGCTAAAACTGAACCCCTATATTCTTCTAAATCCAGACTCCTAATAAAAACACTGATTTGAGAAAAGTTGCCCAAGAAAAAGAGGATTTTATAGACTCTCATGGATTTCTTAATTGTTAACTACGAATATTAACTTGGTGCATTGCTTATCAAGACGCTGAAAATGATATGAGTTTAATTTTTCATGAGTACATTAATATGGTAGTTGGCACGTCCAATTACATGTGATCATCATCTGTCTAGGCTAGGCTAGGCTAGGCTCAAAACAATACACAGTACAGAGCAGACGGATTTCACCATACCATGGCCGATACGAGTAGCAGCAGTAAGGTGATTTCAGGCAAGGGAGTGAATGCTAAAGTTGTGGTACCCATGAAGTTGTTCGCTACATGGGAAGTTGATAGGACATCTCCAAATTGTATACCAAGGTAAGGAGTAAAATTACACCAGATTACTTACCAGTTTAAATTTGATGATAAATAATGTACGAAATATTTTTGATGGATTGTTATCTTTTTTTCAGCTGTCCACAATTATTTTTATGACTGAACTTTCAATACTGGTGACAACCCGTAAATACTGGAGTAACCACCACCCTGAAATATCGTTGTACTAAACTTGATTTTTTTTCTGCTAGGCCTAAGCGCTGCTCTCAATAAGCAAATGTGGGACTTTATTTAGAGTACATTTTGTAACTGTCAATAAAAACATTTAGATAAAGCTTTGCATGGTGAGATCAGAGATGTCAATAAACAACGTTTGTAGTACACGACACATGTAGTCATTTCAATCGATGTGCTTCGATCGTCCCTAGGAGTGAGAGTGTGTCGCTCACTCCTGAGGACGATCGAAGTACATCGATCAAAACGTTGAGTAGCCTACAACTGTGTACATGGTGTATCGCAAATAACACATCGATCGAAACGTTGAGTAGTTTACAACTGTGTATGTTTAAAAACAATTTGAAAATCAAAGTTTTTAATACAGTAATGTTTACAAATAAATATGCTGTGGTTAGAGATATATGTTGACACTATCTCCGCAATTGTTGACATCCGTAGATAAAAAAAAAACAATGTGCCTATGTCTGATAGTGGATGCTATCTCTGCAATGATAAAGTTGAGGTTAGGGTTGGCCTATCTAGGGGTGCTAACCATTGCAGTGATAGCCTCCACTACCGGAACTCTAGCCACAGCATAAAAAATTTGATATTGTGATTCACCAAGGATAACCTATAAAAGTCCTTTGACTTATTTCCAGTGGGTTCCTTCTGATGATTTTTGGACAGTGCACCCTACCCTTTTCTGAAAAGTGCACTGCCTTTTTTAACGTGCACTTTAGCCATGTTGTACACATGACCAACAGCTTAATGTCGCATCCAAAAGACCGGGTGTTATTTAACTTGTATTTCGAATCTCCAGCCAAGTCAATGAGGAGATTTTTTGTGGTAATTCTTTGATTGAACCGTGGTTCAGCGAGTCTTCATGGTTTAGCGTACAGCATAATTATTACCACCAGTTTTACCAACTGAGCAAAATGTTGCTCAGGTGTATCTACTACAAGGCCTGAAATAAATACACAATGTAAAGACATAATTCAATTCATATCTTGATAAATATTGATTTACGATGATACCTGACTCAGGGATGTAGCTAGAAAATCCAAGGGTGGGTGGTAAAACAATTAAAAACAGTGTTTTTAGGTTTTCAGAAGCTTAGGGTGGGTGAATGATTGAAATTAGGGTGGGTGGAAAGACATAAAATAAGTTTTAGGGTGGGTGGAAAATGGTGAGGATGAGTGGCCCCGCCCACCTCCGCCCTGCATAATTACATCTCTGCTGACTCAAGCCTGTCTATGTAAGCATAGGCGGCTTCTATGAAATTACTTAATTACTAACAATTATATAGAGCTCTTATGTTATAGCTTGTGATATACTGTATATTTTTGTTTTAATTTTAAGAGCATACTTAGTTTTTAAGTCAAATCTTAACTCTGATACTTAAATACCAACAACATCCATCAATGAAATGTTGCAATCTACTGTATCAATGTACTTTAATAATCAGGGGTGAGTGTCCAGACTGAAATAGTTGTGGTGATTGGGATATGCTCTGTGGAAACAGACATTTTTAAACCATGTTTCTGAGGGAATTTTGGATTATCTGATAAACCATCATTGAATCTGATCAATTTAAAACATCCAACTATGTAAACTAAATCTAGACCATTATACTCTGTTTCTTTCCAATCAGGTCACATTCGTAAAGTTAATTTCTAATTTCCTTTTTCTTTGCATGCCATCATGATGAAATCGCTGCAAAAATTATCAAAGTTTGGTCAAAGGTCACAGATTATCTAGTCTAGTCATTTAATAGATAATTAGTGGATTAGAATCGGATAATTTTCAGATAATTGTTACCAATTATAGTTTTATAACAGTCGTTTCCGTAGGAGTTTTATCAGATAATTTGTATCCTAATAATTTGGATACATTTTTCTTGTGTAAACACCACCCGAGTGATCAAAAATTTAAAAATTAAAAGTGAATTAAATAACAATAAGCTACCAAAAAAAAGGATGTACAGGTACATGTACAGACAAGAAGTTATATTTAGGGTACACTTTAAAGGAAGTCAATTGAAATATCATCTGTTGTAGCACTGTCAAGTTATTACTGTAACCTAAGGTTTGTTCCTGTCGAATTTAAAATTCCAAACTCAGCTTTGCCTATTTGATCCAAATAATAAAAGAGAATTAAGATAACAAATAAAAGCTGGTTGTGGGAGATTCTTATGAAGACTGAAACAGGCACTAGAATAAGGGCCATACACTAAGTAAGTATAGGATGGATGCTTACTGTATAAAATATTGACTCATTACGAAGATGGATATTTGTGTTGTTTACAATAATATTAGATACCTTAACACTTGGTAAAGATCTGAGACTGTGGGATCGGTGTTCAAGTGCATTTATCATCAGGCTAGAATTAGGCCAAGGTAAACAATTGTCATATTGCCCTTTACCGACTGACCCTAAAATTTATAAATCAGGGTCAGGGTTTTTGGATTTTTTTTTTTCGAACTAAAGTATTTTAAACTGAAAATCCAGGCCTATTAAATAATGAAACAAACTTTTACTTTTCTACCACCAACTATGAGAAGGCGAAATGATATTGGAAACACACGATTCAACAAACTTTTACTTTTTTTACCGCCAACTGTGAGAAGGCAGAATGATATTGGCAACACATGATCTAAGCTACTTAACGCCTTATTGTTTATGTTTACTTAAATTAACTTTGTATTGTAATTTTCTGTTTTATCATTTATTCTAATCGAACAATTTTAATGCTTGAGGAAATCATTTAAATTTCAAAAGCTCTTATAATCGATATGATCCCTAGAGAGAAATTTGAATATGTTCATTGCCATGTGAAATTACATTTCATTTAGCTTCCTTGTTTAAAATTAGGCCATGTACCTTCAAAGTCTTCTGTGCTGTGTGCATTACCCATCACTGGTATTATTTTAAGCTAGCGGCCAGGAATTTAGAAATATCTAAGAGTGCGTGGCAATAATGTAAAAGTTTGTGGTAAAATGATTAAAGTCAGATTTTTTAACTTTTGTAGAGGTTATGGTGGATGGTAGGTTGAAATTAAGCTGGATGGAAGCCCTCAAATTTAGGTTTAGGGTAGGTGATAGTTATGTTAAATGGCATTTAGCTTTCTTAAAAATTGTCCACCTTAAATAGGTTGAGAGTAGTGTGGAAAAATGTTTTTCTTTGCGACAATTTTTTTTTTCTTTACGACTGTGGTCTCTAAAAAATTGTTCCACTGTTTTCTGTCCTCTGCAAGGTTTTGGGAGTCTGCCGTCTGCATTTGTGGTGCTTTTAGAAATAATTTACCTCCAGTTTGTTTTTCATTTTTCTGTCATTATGAAATCAAAATATGAACTGTCAATTGAGGATTGTTAGTAGTTCATTGTCTATACAATGAGAGCAATACCTTGTGTTAATTTATTTGAAATCTATAAATGATTTCTAATTTATCAGATTTTTTGGTTTGTATTGTATGAACGTTAGCCAATGTTTTGCAATCGCAGTCAGCATTCATCAATAACACTTCTTAGAAAATTACTCTTAGTTGAGTCTCATTATGTAGCATAAATGTGCTGTTGTTTGATTTTCTTTTATTCAAATATATGCTCCAAGGCTTGGGACTGTCTTTTGTGAACACAAATAAGTTACAGTACTATCAATAAAATTATACCTGTAATAATAACTTTATTTGAAACAATATTTTGACATCAGTGCCATCAAATGCTATAATAATAATAAAAATAATAAAAACTTTATTTAACCACGGTTACACTTGTTCACCTCAATGGTGTTTTTCAACAAGGCCGTAAAAGACATAATATAA
>JAOTQE010125523.1:0-12399 GCA_025631205.1 Nesometra sesokonis
GCATACAAATTGTCTGAAAAAAGGGTATTAAATTGTGAAAAATCAACGGTCATTCTAAAAATATATAGAAGAATACTATTCTTGTGTATTTTAACCAAAATTGTTCATTTCTGATGTTGTTTTATAGTGTAAAGTAGCCATTTTTATTTGATAATAAAAATTACCCACTTTGTATTTTGTGTGTAAAAGAATAGGGATGAAATCTAGCGTTTATTTTTATATATTTTTTTTTTAATTAATGAGAAGAAATCCTAAAAATTCTCAAATAGGGCTGAATATACTTTTTATGTTTAACTGAAACATGAATAGTAATTTTTTGGGTGAACCTGCTCTTTAGAGTTATTGTCACAACAACAATAAAAACACTAGAGAGGTTCTGATTTACATGAATCTAATGTCTTTGAACTTATTGTGTTAGCCTTGGTGTATCATATGGAAATATTCCTATTCCAATTAACTGATTACACTTTAATTTTATTTCTCAGGCTCATGAACTCTATGTTCAAACCAGATGCGAGGTATTTTTGTTGGTGAAGCATGATAATACAAAGAGCGGGCAGTACTACGCTTCAGGCGAGCTTCTCAAGGAGTTTGACCGGACGGGTGTCCTAACCTCTTGCAACTTTGAACGCATCGTTGATGGTAGAGGCATATCTATCTCAAATAGGCAGACACAATTTGGCTCTGAAAATAATGATGGTTGCTTTGAAATCAGGCCAGAAAATAGTGATGTTAACAGCAACAGTAAGCCATCACCTACACCACTACCGACCAATCTGCTTCCACAGATGCCAGTTGACATTAAAAGCAGCACAGTGAAGACTCCAATGCAAATACAAGTTGTGGATGAAAAAGGTAACGTGATACCGAGTGGTAACTTATACCAGCTTCATCCTGTTGGTTCTTCTGGTGCGTCAACTGCAGGTGGTTCAATGCAAGTTTTGAATAACTATGTCATGATGGCAAAGGCTGCAGCTACATCATCATCCACAACTACAACTGAGACGAAACCAATTATATTGAATTCTAAGTTGAAGACCATCCTTCCAGTAGTTAATGCAACACCAAGTAACTTCCAACAAGTGAGCCCAGTTACTGATTCTAGCATTGAGATGCTGAAGAACATCAGAGGAGATGCCTCAACTGAAGCATCCACAAGCCAAACTATATGTGAATGTGGAATTTGCAACAAGACATTCCGGAATCCAGACGTCCTCCGTAAACATATGAATCGCTTCCATACAGAATATGTTGGTGAAGGCGGAGCTAAGGATTTTTCAGGAAGAAATGATGAAGGTCGTTTTCCATGTAATGTTTGCGGTAAGACGTATAAGTATCATCATCATATGAAGGAGCATCGACAGACTCATGCTAACATCAAACCGTTCATCTGTAAAGTTTGTGATAAACAGTTTCACCGTCACAGAGAGCTTCGGATTCACCAGCTGCGACACACCAGTTTACCAAAATATAAATGTGCTCAGTGCAACAAGGCTTATTACACATTGGCTAGCCTTAAGGAACACCAGCACACACATACTGGTCATATGGTGTGCTGCCATTTGTGTGGGAAGAGCTTTGGGCAACGCTCTAGCTTAGCCACACACTTGCATCTCTGCCACAACATCACGTTCAAACAGCAAACTGAGAAAGGACTGCTGATTCGAGATGACGATGCCAATGAGGATGGTGAGATTACTGGTACTATGCTCCAAAATATAGACTCAAGTATGAGTGAATGTTTCTCGCAGTTGGATTCTGTCAATCAGAACGAAAACAATGACATAGAAGGCTTAGACAACGAGGAAGTCCTTCGAAACTTGCCTAAAGAAAGTAATAACATCATTATTAAAGAGGAGCCGTTAGATGCAGATTACGAGAAAGTCCTCCTGTCTTGCTCAGTGATAGCCGACGAGAGTGACGATGGTAAGGATCAGGATGAGGAAGCTGGTCTAGTTGTTGAGAAGATACAGAGTCTTGTCGACGGAAATGATGAAGATGATGTAGAAATGGAAGAAAGCGAGAAAGAGGATGATGATGATGAGGGATCCATATTATTGACTGCTGAATCTGACAATGAAGAAGACCAAACACCACAGATTAAAACCCTTGAAGAAGGTGAGATCAGTATGAGTAAAGACTGTGATATCTGTGGCAAGAACTTCGACCATCCACAAGAAATGCTAATGCACCGTTGTATACATTTCGAAACCACTATAACTCACAAATGCTCATATTGCGACGAGACGTTCAATGAAGCGAGCCACCTGCGCGTGCACTTAACCACCCACGTTGGTGCATTCACACGACAGTGTCTCATATGTGGGCGCGACTTCACACGTGCTGCTGATGTGCGCCGCCATTTGAGAGGTGCATCATGTAGGCCGGTTAGAAAACCCAATATAGATCCTAAAGACAATATATTAGAGGGTATGGTGACCTCATAATAAAGAATATGTAAAGAAACTTGATATTATGTTTTATAATGATAAGGGCGGATTGCTATAAAATAGAATAAAGCCAGTTGTAGTATAGACAGTCTTTGGCCGTGTTTCCGCAAATCAATTTTAAAAACTACAACTGCGCAAACTCGGTGTAGGCCATAGTGCATTGCGAGTCCATTAACTTCCGGTGAATTTTTGACGATTGCCCTTTTCTTCGCGTGGCACCCCTGGTTGCACCGCAGTGAAATCCTCGCTAAAAGCACCATAAGCAAGATCAAGGTTGACCCCGTGTCAAAGGTAAAAAAATATCGCATTTAGGTCAATTATCGGAATTATCGGATTATTATCGGATAATTTTATTACGCCAGAATAGGTTAAACACCCGTTTCTGCACCTTTTATCGGATGATTTTTATCGGGATAATTTATCGGATAATTTTTTTCCTGCGGAAACACGACCTTAGAAAAACCATTGCTATAAAACAGTCTTTCCTAAATGCGAGTTTTCACCAAAAATGAGAATCATGGAAGGAAAATCCAAAATTGACTTATTAGTACTGTACCATCTATTGAACCATTATATACATATAGTAGGCACAAAAAGGAAAAACGTGCTCTAGAAATTGATGCAAGCGGCAAGTTATGCTCAAATTGGGCAACACACATTTTTAGGGTAATTTGAATATGCTGATGACAAAAATCACTGTTGCCAAAAATAATAATTGACAGAAAGCCTTGTTAGAGGGCGTTTTTCAAAATGGCCGCCTATAGCTTTTGAAACTTATATCTCAGTAACCATTGATTGTAGAGACTTCATTTTGGTCTCAAATTGTTGCCAACATGCATATTCCTATTTGCTGTAATGAAAAAGTTTGTCCAAAAAAAACCGGAAGTGCCTTTTTCTCAAACTTTGACCTTTGAACTTGTATTATCATATCTCCGTTACCAGTGGTCGTATGGACTTCAAAATAGTTGCAAATTGTTCAGAACATGCACATTTAATATTGACCTTAATGGGAATAATTTTATAATAATGATCAGAATTACTTTCTGACTCTTAACCAATCTATTTTTTAACAAAAATTCTTTGTATAGCATACACAATATTTGTAAATTGTATGTAATACACAACCATGTGGAATACAACATTTCTACAAGTTATACTGAATAAATCAAAAAGCATAACATACTTTTGTTGATGTTGCAGTATGCTAAAAGTTACTGTTTATTTCATGTTCAGACATGAACCATGTCGATGGCAGTCACATTCTTCACAACACTGCAGGTTGGATTTTCTGCACTTGCACACTCGTGTTTTACACATATCCTTCTTGCATTTGCACAGGACAATTTCTAGGCAATCTTTTGGAAATGAGTCAATTGTTGTTAAAATTGGTAACAGGTGATTTGATTCACTGGTGCTCTTCTTCCAGCCGTACATCGTTGGATCATAGACATCTGATGTTTCTAGGGAGCATGCCTGTTCCCAAACTATAGTCTGAAAGTGAGCTCGCCTAATGTCTTGCTGTAATGCATCACTCATTGGTGGAAGCAATTCTGGTTGGGTAGTTTTGCTAAATAACTGTCGTCGACCTTTATCAATGGACTCTCTGTTCAATTTGTATACTCTTACAAAAGAATTTACCTGCTGATTTAATTGAGTCTGTTGTCAGAGGACCTTTTCCCAGACATTGTAGTAGTCTTGGATTTTTTCTATATGTGTTCCACATGCTTTGCTGTGTATGGCCACGAATGTACGATGTTGTTTCACAACCAGATATTGCATGGAAGGCCAGTAATGAAGACAAAACATCTGACAAAACCTCCCACTACAATAACTTCGGTGTATGGAATACCTTGCCTTTTTATCTCCTTGGAGAGGTAAAGTGACAAGTCAGACTTGTTTTCAGGCAATGCCAGGAAGTTGCTCCAGTTATTAGGAAGGGGCACAGTGCGCCCTTCAATTACTCGTCGTACTGGACGGCAAGATGTTCCTGGACGTTGTTTTCTTGTAGCATCCTTTATTGAACCAGGAACATATTGATCAAAAGTAACATTGATACGGTGAAATGTCGTGCTGTGAAATTTCAAATGCCTTATAAAGTTGTTGGAAAATTCACCAAATGTACACGCATCGGCAGGTTTACCAAGAGCAACCACCATTGCCTGGCCATCTATAATCAGATGCGTAGCTGCTCTGTCAAACTTAAGTCCTTGTTTTTCTTGGATATTTTTAGTCAACAGGTTTATCAATGCTGCTTTGTTGCCTGTGCGTAGAGACCCATCCATCTCTGACAATGACAGAGGCACAGGGATCAATTCATGCTTCAGGATATTACTAAGATTTTCTGATCTTCCTGCTTCATATGAAGTAATAAGTTTCTGCATAACATGGCGGTCAATTTTGGCTACTTTCTGTTGTTCATTAACAACCTTGGCTGACTTGTATAGTGATTGGAATGTTTCTGGTTGGTTTTTCTTCATTGGAGAAATTTTACCTTAGTCGACAGGTCTTCTGACATTGCTAACCTCTCCTCTATAAATCTGTTAATTTGAATTCAATCTAGCCACCTTGCATTCAGTAGTGTATATTGAATACTAGCTGTAGCTACATCCTTGGTTGCAATATTCCCCAAATCTCTGTTTTCTCCAAATCCATTGAATCTGATGAAAGTTTCTTTAATAGCCATTTCATCATTGATATCTCTCTTTTTGGACCCTGGTTTACTCTCATTCCTGTTATCATCTCCCGATGTAATCCCGAACATCCTGAAGGTTTTCTGTGAAATATCTGTACGCCAGTAAAAAGAGAGGGTCTACCCATTCCTGTGCATGGTCCGGATCCACCTGATTGAATTTTCCATGAGAGCGCTTAACAACAAAATCACCTTCAAGAAACTGACATCTAATATCTGCCGGAAGTTGATTCATCTCAATTATATATGCAACAAAAGATTTTGCATAATTTAAGTGATCATATCTTCTGAGGTATGGAAGCATTTTACTTATAGATTCGCAGTAGAGGTCCCAAATAACATCGCGTAGGGAACGTGTAAAGCAAAGTAGGATGGAGACCATGTGCATATACTCTATACAGAATGCAAAATTTACATTTTCAACAGATCGTGACTTCATAAGATTATTCAGCTTACCTTGAAAGTTGTCAGATGCAAGTACTTTAGCAAGTATAAGGGGATCCTGAATTGCATTATCAATCTCTTCTACAAGTTTGGTTCATTTCTTCTCAACCAATCACAAAGTACTGGCACCAAAATCTGTCATAATGCCTGATACGTCAATTTATGAGCTCATTCCTTTTGCATACCGTTTTCCATGAAGCACAAGTTTCATAGAGCCCTCACCTAGGAGATCACTCTCAATCCCCAATTCTTCGATGCCACATCCACTCATATGTTGACCAATTGCCTTTTGGAAGTTCATAGCAATATGAAGCCCTCCTATTTTTAGCACAATTTTCTGTTGATAACTTACATTCGACCACTTTAACTCTAATAATTTACAGTACAATGCTTGGTCGGATGTCAAAATAATGTGTGCATGGTTGAGGTGATTTACAATAGTCAAACATCTCTGAAGGACAGTATTTAGTGTTTCAAGTTTGTGAGCGGGATTTAGAATCATAGGTAGGTGTCCGACAGTTGTAAGTTCAGGATCATTAACAGAAACGTGTTCATTAAACACTGTCCAGCTCATTTTGTCATCAACGTCTTGTCGGGTAAATACGAACGAAAGGTCAAGTGCTTCAGAATTTACAATACACTTTCTCTTTTCTCCAAAGTGAAAAACCTCATATTTGTCAACTTCTTTCTAAATGACTGGTTCTTGTTTTTCTTTAAAGCCTATAGAAGGGATGATAGCTCCAATCTCATCGGGAACTGACAATGATTGCTTTTTTGATGGCTTCATTGCTTTTAAGATATCATCTGTGGATGCTCCTCCACGCTAAAATGCCATTTGAGTTGCATGAAACGTATTTTTTCCGTCAAGTTAGTCATTTAGTACGTCAATATCAGCAGTAATATGAATAATCTTGTTAGTACTTTCACAATTTTTTTTCTGACGGTTGAAGATCTGGAGGAATTACAACACCAGTTGATGGATCCAATGACTCTCAGGCGTACAGGCCTCTCATGCAGGAATGGCTAGCCCTTCAGAGAGACCTATGCTTTACAGGGCTGCTCATGTGTCCTATCATAGGCCTATCATGTCTAGGCCAGCCTCTTGCTAAACTATAATAATACCTATAATATACATGGATATTTATTACAGTACCATATAACAGAATTATTTAGTGTTTACATGTCAAAATAGTTACTAATTTAAGTACAATAAACCATTAAACTTACCATTTTACATGCTACTTGAAAATTACTTTCAAGTTTAAATTAAAACTTTTAACCAATCAGAAAGCTCAGGTCACAAATGTATGATAGCCCATAGGGTCCATTATTTTTGTATGAGAATCTTAAATTTGATAACATATACACTAGATGTATTTTAAAATTGCTGATTATGCATGTATTTTTTTAATGTTTCTGGTCATTTCTATGTAAAATATTGATCTTCAAGTGTGATTCTGTATTTCAGTAAACATTTTAAATAAAAACAAGTCTCAAATTAGTAATTTTAAGTAAGAATATAATGTTTTAATGAATAAGAAATGTCAAGAGTCAGAAAGTAAATTTCTGATCATTATTTTAAAACTATTCCCAATATAAATGTGCATGTTCTGAACAATTTGCCACCATTTTCAAGGCCATACGACCACTGGTTACGGAGATATGATAATACAAGGTCAAAGGTCAAAGTTTGAGAAAAGGGCACTTCCGGTCATTTTTGGACAAACTTTTTCATTACAGCTAATAGGAACATGCATGTTGGCAACAATTTGAGATCAAAATGAAGTCTCAACAATTAATGGTTACTGAGATACAGGTTTCAAAAGCTATAGGCGACCATTTTGAAAAACGCCCTCAAACAAGGCTTTCTACCAATTTTTATTTTTGGCAACAGCGATTTTCGTAATCAGCATATTCAAATTACCCTAAAAATGTGTGTTGCCCAATTTGAGCATGACTTGCCGCTTGCATCATGATTTTCATTTTTTGTGCCTAGTCTATACAGTATATATCTGTAATCTACACTTTAAATGACATTGGATAAGTAGGTCCAACGGTAAAAGCATTTGAAATATTCATGTATCTAAAATCTAAAAATAATTAAATGAAATCTGCATGAAGGACATTTTCCTGCATGAAAACTGATATAAAAGCTACTATTATGAAATCCATTATAATTGATTGAAACTAAATTTCTCAAAACTTTGTCATTCAGATCTATTTTGGTGATTTTCTCAATTTGTTCTCACTTATGATGCAACTCATTTTGTGGTTGGACCTCACAAAAGTGCAAAGTGAATTTTGAATTACAATCATTGGCTAGTACTGTAATAGTAATTGAGGGTGCTATTGCAGGTAATTTTAATGATGCGCTCATTTTTTTTCTATAACATACAAGTTTTTTATTTTATGATACGGGACATGAATAAACAATTATAAAATTGTATTCAAAAGCCAGTCCAAGGTAGTGGCGCTGTAGCTTGGTGGTTGACATGCTAGCCTACCAATCCCGAGGTCCTGGGTTCAGTCCTGACCAGGCGCCAGGATTATTCTCACGACAACAACGTCACTGCCTAAGCCTCGTGATATAGTATATCTATCCTGTAATTGGCGTTTACGCTGTTGGATGTGGACGAAATAAAACAAAAAAAGAAAAAATAATACTAATGCATATTGAAAGTGATGCAAGACCGAGCTTCCTCCAAGTAAGCTTCAATATTAAAACCGCTAACTGTTAAGACTGCAAGTAAGAAAGTATAATGCATACTCCAAGCAATGAGATACATGCCATCGTGACAAGATTCAATAATTCAACATAAATAAATTATGTCAAATTTATGTCGAAATATTGAATCTTGTCACGATGGCATGTATCTCATTACTTGAGTATGCATTATACTTTCTTGAAGTTGATTAGTGGACTTTTCGGGTTAAGACTGCGGTATAGCATTGGTCTAATTAAAGACTGTGACGGTAGAAGTAGGCTAGGTTAACGTTAAGGCTGTCTAAATACCTCTTATAGCAATCCAACCCTAGTCATTTTGTTTTGTAGTGATCCTTTGTCGTTTTGTTTGTACTATTACACCTTTTATCCTGGACATCTAATGATGTAAAACCAGATACTGTTCATTCACATGAGAAGCACGGGAAGACAGTCCCATTCACATCAACAAACTCCTGGAGTTATACAGAAAATATTGTGCATGGGCTTGTTATTCACATAATTTCATAACAACAAAAGTAGTGGAAACCATGCATATTTTGCACACAGCACAATTTGCCTTATTTTACACTGAAAAAAAAAACATTTGTGTTGTTTGTTGAATCATTTGAACATTGTTATCACTGGTGTATAATCAAAGTTTGATAAATGATCATGTCAAAATTTGGTCACTGAAGTAATTCAGAGCTATTACAGTGGTGTATCCTGGGGTTGTGCTTAGGGGTACTCAAGCACCCCCTCCCCCTTCAGAGCTATAAAACCATCAAAGTAGTATATAAATATGAAGAAGGGTCAGGAGAAATAAGCACCCATTCAGAGGAAAATTACTAATATCAAAGAAAAAAACTAAAATAGAAAAGTGAGGTAAGATCCAAGTGTGGTTGCTGAGCTTTCTGGATATTCCTCCAGTATCAGGTCTACTGCAATTTTTCAGTTCAAATATGTTTTCTTTGGTAAACACCTGGAGACAAAGTCACATGTGAACATACTTAATTTCAATCATTGTTTTTCATCTATTGAATTAATATTCTAACTGAATTACTGCAATAACTGCAGCAGGACAATTTTGACATGATCTCTAAGTGAAGTACAGTAAGTTGTTCCAACCTTTTATTTTCAATACCAGAGTGTGTTTTTGGATTGACACCCCAAGTATGAACACAAACTTGGGTTTCATTAAGCAGTGTGAAAGGTAACTTCACTCACTATCATGCACTAAATATTAATTTTAGATTAGTATATTCAGTATTTTTATAAGAAATGTAAATTAACATAACCTAACATATATTATGATATTTTCTAAAAAATGCAAGAAAATTCTGTATAATATTTTTAATGTAAATATATATTGCCAGTTGTAGTAAGCATTACTCACTTATTCATAAGAACTATTCTAGCTTATTTATTATTATAAAATGAAATTTTAATTATTAGAAAAACCAGAATTTGTGACGTTTTTGTTGTGTATAAGCCTAAAGCTCAATTAAGTTTAATTTATTGACAAAAAACCTTCATAAACCCATATATGGTAATGACATGCCCATGTATGATCAGGATGTGATTTTTTCTCAAATTCGATAGTCTTTATTGAGCTTAAAGGGGAACTCCGCGATTAAAATTTATATGGATACACTTACAGAACAATTAGTTACGACCTAACTTACAACATTTCAAAACATTTGGACCATGAGATAATGAAGGAAAGCACTTTCTAAAGAAGGCTTTAAATCATTATGTGGGCCTACTGCACATATTACACAATGCTAAAGAGTATGAATATTACCGTGTATGAAAGGGTTGTGTTAGAATACCATATCAAAAGTCACATTAAAAATGACTGTAATTTGAGTAGTAGACCAACTTTTTATTTGATTTTGACTCGCTTTTCAACATGTTTTCAGCATTATCTTTTTGTCTAAAAGTTGTGGAATTTTGTCAGTTAGGTCATAACTAATTGTTCTATAGATTTATCCATAGAAATTTTAATCCCGGAATTACCCTTTTAGGTTCAGTCCAGACAAATCAAACTTTATTATGCCTATATGACGTCACATCATGACCATACATGGGCATATCATTACCATATATGGGGGTTTTTGCCAACTAAAATGTGATCGTCTGGACTGAGCTTAAAAGAAAACTACTTGTGTGCACAAACCTGACTGAAAATCAGGGTCGGTGTTTGTTTTTTAATGTTTGATTTCTTGATTACTTTGGCTAAAACATGGAATTATCAATTATCAATAAAATTGTAAGAAGTATATTAGTTATTTTTAAAACGAGCCAATTTAAATGATATAAATTCAAATTGCAAAAAAAATGTATAAACCTCAATCTGGACTATCAGATTTTATATGGCCATATACGGTAATGTTATATCCATGTATGGCACTGGTTGTGATGTCATCATGACCATATATAGGCATATCAAAGACCTGTCGAAGACATTTGAATTGAGGTTTAAAAAATGACCGACTGACCATATATGGCAATGTTATATCCATGTATGGCAATGGTTGTGATGTCATCATGACCATATATAGGCGTATCAAATACTTTTGTCCAAGAAATTTGGATTGAGGTTTAAACAAATGACCGACTGGCCCATATTTTCATCAAGGTACTTGAGCAACGTGTTGTTTAGGCCTAAGCTATATTTTAACTTAATTCTCACATCATGGTTTTACACCCATACACACAACTGTTTTTTTAATTGTATTAAAACTGAAATTTTATGAGATATATCATGAACAATAAAATTGACTTAGAAATTAATTAACTTGGTATGACTCTTGTTGATGACATAATTATGGAATATCAGTTGGGTAATGGGTGCACTTACAGTGAATTTGCAGGAGCAAAACAAAGGTTATTTGCCCATTTTACGGTTTTTTAACCTTTTTAATGCAACGCATGACCCGTATGTATGTCTATTATCGATTTCTGTGTTTTGACGATAATGGAGGAATCAAGTTATGGATAAAATTTGGATTGGGACTTTGATGGAATTTGGATTGGGAATTGGGACTTAGAGCGACTTTAGATAGGAAATTGGAACTTAGAGGGACTTTGGATAGGGACTTGGGACCTTGCATAGAGAATTGGGACTTTGATGGACTGTGAATAGGGACTTGCAACTTAGATGGACTTTAGGTAGGGACTTGGAACTTAGATGGACTTTAGGTAGGGACTTGGAACTTAGATGGACTTTAGGTAGGGACTTGGAACTTAGATGGACTTTAGGTAGGGACTTGGAACTTAGATGGACTTTGGATAGGGATTTTGGACTTAGATGGGGACTTCGTTAAACCTTGGATAGGGACTTGGATGGACTTTGGATGGACCTTAGATAGGGACTGGGGACATGGATGGACTATGGATAGAGACTTGGACCTTAGGGGCTTGGGACTTATATTGACCTTGCATAGGCCTGGGGACTTCGTTGTACTTTGGATTGGGACTTGGATGGACTGTGGATGGGCACTTGGGACTTAGATGTACCTTGGGTAGGAACTGGGGACTTGGATGTACCTTGGGTAGGGACTGGGGACTTGGATGGACTGGATAGGGACTTGGAACTTTGGTGGACTTTGGATAGGGACTTGGATGGACTGTGGCTAGCGATCTGGGACTTGAATGAACTTTGGATAGACTGGCAACTTGGAGACTTGGGGCTTGGATGGACCATGGATAGGGGATGGAGACTTGGCTAAAGTGTGGATAGGAACTTGGGACTTGGACTTTGGATAGGGAATGGGTGGGGTGTGGCACCTTCCATGTTCGGGTGGACGTGGTTCCCGGTTTTGATTTTGGCAAGCAAAAAAAAACCTTATTCCCCAATTTGTCGTGTTTCGGTACCTCATTTATGTTATGCATGGTACATACGTAAGTCAATTTTTTGTTTTTAGGTCAAGGTTAGACCCGGCGCTCCTTCAAAAAGGGTGGGCGAACTACGTTTTGGGGGTGGGGTGCCCGTTTTTCTCTCCTAAATCTGCCCCTGTACATGAACTTTGGAGGGGGATTGGGGAATTGGATGGACTTTTGATAGGAAATAAAACTCGGATGCATGGGTACATCCAGACAACCACGGGGGG
>JAOTQE010125534.1:0-12399 GCA_025631205.1 Nesometra sesokonis
TTGATGCTACTTTGATATGATCAAGTTAATTTCAAAATTAATGTTGATGATTTTTTTGGTCATTTTCAGGTGACAATCTTTAAATTCTAATTAAAATTAAATTTATTCAACTTATATTAACCATAACTTGAAAACAGTAATAATAGTAGATAGTCTGATACGGCTTCACAGATTCAACATCGATGGGATTCACCTGTTCATCTAGTAGTATAGCACAAGGGCGGAGCCAGCAGGGCGGAATAGAGGAGACCTTGTGGCGGATCATAGAGAAAAGAATGGGCGGATGGAGTGCCTCCGATGCCAGGTCTCCAACTGAATCCATTTTACGTGTTTCAAAGGGGTCTGGGTTCTCATCCTAAGGACATATTTTTTCAAAATATATGCGACATCTCACCACAAAATGAGTCTCACAGTAGGAAAATCCAAAATTGAGTTATTAGTACCTTCTAATAGAGGATAATGTAAGCTGTAATGTACAATTTAAATGATATTCATTGGATTTGTAGATCCATTGATATGAGCATTTAAAGTTTTTATGTATGGAAACATGGTTTTGAGAAAATCGTCCATAAAACAATCGAAAAATAAACAATTAAAAGATTATAAATCTCAGAAAACCTGCATGGAGGACACTTTCCTACATGAAAACTGACCTAAAAAGTATATTATAATGAATTGTAAGTACCATAGTACTCATAATTGATTAAAACTAAATTTCTCAAAAATTTGACATCAGACCTATTTTGGTAATTATCTAAATTTGATCTCACCTACGATGCGACTCATTTTGTGGTGAGACCTTACATATGTGTTGCATAGGTATCTGGGAGGCAATGTGCACAGATAATTATAGAAAAATAGTCGTAATGACTTTTTTTAAAGTTTCAAATAATATTCTCCGAATTAAAAAAAGGGAGGGGAGGGGCTAGGTTTGGTGCCCCACCCCAGCTTAAATTGTCAGTTTGTCTGTTGGTCCAGAAATTTAACATTGTATAGCTTAAGGCATTGGCTTAAGTACATCTTTCCTACTGGATTAAGAAAGACGACCTCAAGTCATCATTTGTAAAACAAAATTAAATACATTATTGAGGATGACAAATGATGCATTTTTAAAATTTTGTTTTTTCAATGTTTGTTTTTATTTTCGGTAGGGTAGGATGGTAGTTAATGTGTGGGCAAATTAAGCTCGATTAATACTGCTATTTTCATGTCTCCAATTTGCATTTGTGGTTTTGATCCAAGAGGGAATAATGTGTTAATTGTGTCAACCTTTCCTTTTATCGAAACCATTTTCAGAGTCAATTGATGTTCTACACGTCGAGCAGGTGATTGTTATTAAACCATATTTTATTAGTACAATATGATTGTACAATGTTCACAATGATGAACTATAATTTTCATTCTGAAACACATGTTTAAATTGAACCGCGGTTAACATCATTCAGTTTATCATTTTCAGTAGATTTCATTATTACATTGATGTTCTATGTTTCAAATTTATTATGGCAAATTCCTATAAAATCTACCTTCGGGGACACTGAGATCTAGACTACACTGAACTCTGTTGAAATCTTATTAACGAATCATTATTATAGCGAACTAGGCCTACTTGAAGAAATCTACAAAGGCAGAAACTTTTATATTTATATTTAATTAATATTCTTAATAACTGTAGGTTTTTATTATTATTAAAAAAAAATCGATGACGGTGATGTTGATGATGATAGTAGTGATGATGTTGATTGGTGATAGAGACTTTGACAGGAGGTGGAATGGTAGAGATGATTCCAAAGAGATGAAGATGATAATAAGGTCGGTGCGGTGATGAGGATGACAAAAAAGATGCTACTGCTGCTGTTTCTGGTAATGACGACGATGAATGCCGACGATAATGAGGACGATGGCGATGATGAAGACGAAGATGGGTGATGATGATGATGATTATGGTTGTGGTGATGATATTGATGACGATGATGATGATGATATGATGATGATGATGATATGATGATGATGATGACATGATGATGAGATGATGATGATGATGATGATGATTATGATGACGACGACGTCGACGATGACGATGGTTACGACGACGATGAATGTTGATGATGACGACAACGATGGATAAAGATGATGATGATGATGATGATGACGACAACGATGGATAAAAATTATGACGATGGATGATGATGATAATGATGATGACGATGACGATGATCATGTTAAATTATGATGGTAGACCTAAATGGAGGTGGTTATGGCTTTGATTACAATAAGGATGGAAGCTGATGACGATGGCATTGGTGATGACAAAGATGAACGAAATTTGATTACGATGTCTATAACATTACATAAAATCACACACTTACGTATTGAATGTACGCGTTGAGCTTACACATAAACTCTCCCAAGATCCAATCGGGTAGTGCGTATATCACCGAGATCGCAGGCGCGCAGACGATAATGAAAAGCAGATCACAAACAGCTAAGTTCAAAATATAAAAGTTGGTAACAGTGTGCATGGTTCGAAAACTGACCACTATATAGATGACTAAACAATTAGCAGAAAGAGCTAGAATCGAAATAATCGTAATAACAATAGGAATAGCTATGCTATTTGATTCAACGGGATGTTCCCAAGTTGGCAGTGTAGAATTCTCGTCCACGTAAACCCAATAATATGATGCGGATTCGTAATCAGAGGCCATGTTTACTCTGCCAAAAAGAAACTGCGTTTCAAATTATTAATTTCGTATACACTACATTAAAACAAGGTGCCCCAACGGATGTTTACTTGCAGATTGACGTAGATGCTCTCAGCATTTCATAATAGCAATGTCCAGGTATAAGGAGAAAATACCCAGTAATGCTAAGCGTATTGTACACTATAGTTTCAATCGACCAAAGACAAGTGAATATCACTATTGATACCGTCGAGTATCACCTCATAATAACAATGCCCAGGTACAAACCAAAAAGAAAAATCTCAATGATGCTTTGCGTATCGTCTGCTAGGTAAAGTAGCTTCAATCGACGGGGGACAAGTGAAAATCACAGCAGATACCCAAGAGATCAAGCGTATCTTCTCACGATAATTATGTCTAGGTACAAACCGAAATACAAGTCTCAATGATGCTTTGCGTATCGTCTGCTAGGTACAGTAGTTTCAATCGACGGGAGACAAGTGAAAATCACCGTAAAGACCGTTGAGTATCATCCAGGAAAGAAAGTCTATACTCGAAGCTCATTGGTTAAATATCTACCGATAGTCTGATTAGCTGGAGCAGCTTATCCAAACGCGTCAGACTTATCGTAAGTTTAATTTGGCCTTCTGCATATAGTACTGTAGTCGAAATGATTTTTTTTTGGATCCCATGTCCTCTGTTACGTTAAGCGCAAAGCGTAACGGGTAAAACGTGAACCATAAGTCCTCTCGTTAACGTACTAAAAACAGCATAGATTTTTATTCTGGTAATGTCATTGCATTAAGTATTCCAATTAAGCTGACAATGTCTCAGTAATTATTTGATAATGTAGGGTTGATTAGGCGACAATTATTAACTAATCTTTAATGTGACTGAAGGGAATTATGTTTAGCCTCTATAGTGATCTGTTTATGTATGCGTAAAACATTGTTTTTGAATTATTGTCGCGTATATGGATTCAACGGCTGAAATGTTTTATATTGACGCGTCGATGCCACGACTTTGTCGTAATGTTTTATCAGTTTAAACCTTAATGTGATCCATTTGTTTCTCACTCTAGACTCGACAAGATCTGTCTCTTGTGATTGAAAAACGCGATTTCCTTCGTTGGTAATTTGATCTTCCTAATATAATAGGCAAGTATCCATAAAACTTAGTATAAGACCCAAAAAAATCTTTGTCACCATCACAAACATCTTCATCAACAACAGTATCACCACATCATCGTAGGGCCCAGGGGCGGATTTTTTTTTTGGGGGGGGGGGACGCAACCGGCGACCCTCATTATCTTCAAAACGTAGTTGCGCCCGCCCCCCCTTATATTTGGCGCGCCGGGTCAACAATTCACTAGAAAAAAAACTCTAAATACGCATAAAATACGGCACAAGAGCACCAGATTGGGGGTGTGTATGACCTTTTTTGCTCTTCAGGAAAAATGGCAAACACGCCCACCCGGACTAGAAAAGTGCGCCCCCACCCTTCAGTGGATCCTGGATCCGCCCCTGGGCCTATTGTCATCAGCATCATCATTAGATCGCGGTCTTCATCGTAACGTCATCGTCGTCATTGTCACCGTCGTCATTGTCATCGTCATCGTCAATGTGAACGTCATTGCCACCGTCATCCTCTCATGCTCGGTACCGTCGTCATCGTCATCAACATCATCATCGCCATAGACCTAGGTTCGTCACGACAGAATCACAACAATATAATTGTGAATTCTGTTTTGATTGTTGTCGTATATCTGGGAAACCATAAATCCATGATGTCTGACAACCGGAAGACGTCAGGCAATTAATCATATTTGTTTTCTAATGTCGACCTTGTCAATATTAGGATTAATTGTCAATTAATAATAGTTGTGTTTTCATGCAATAACAGTAATATTTTTACACACGTATCAGAAACTATAGTTATTTAGACCTTCCTAATGTATTTCCTAACTCCATTGGTAATTCAATTCAATGCGGTTAATTCAATTAATTCCCCCAAAATTTGGAGTTTATTCAGTATGAAGGACCAAAACTTCAGTATGAGGGGCCAAAATTGGCCAAAAAATAAGATGGCATAACTTTATATCATATAGGCTATTGTACGAAACTTACTTCAAAGAAAGCGATTCATTTTTAATATACCTTAATTTTAAAATCATTAGGATGTAATAAATAATATTCAGGCATTAAATGATTTTGAAAGTTATTATAAAGTGGACAAACCAAAGTGAATTGAAATTCTGTTTCTATTTTCGTTAAATGACATACTTACTTAAGCCTTGTTACACATGCCAGTGCATAGACCATCAACTCTTTGTCTCCACCTCACACGGTTTTGAGCAATTCTTTCCACCTCTGTTCAGTTGTAACCAGTCTTTTTCACTTACACATCCAGTTCTCTTCTCCAAGTGTTTTTTGGCCGTCCTCGCTTTCTTTTTCCTTTTTCTATTATATAAATATACAAGGTATACTGTATCTACTTGGCGGTTTAAAACCACTTCTGATTAAAATTAATTATAAAAAAACTATCTCGTTTGAGATCCCGCCTGGCTGACTTATCTACAATGAGAAGTGTATAAAATTGATCTCTGTTACATGCGTACTGGAGGACTAGCGTTGTCACGACGTACGATGTTGAGCGTGAAAGGAGTTGTAGGCCTATTCTAATTGAACTTGAACTCGCCACGTAGTCCCTGTGGCTGAGTGGTATAGGCGTCTGCATATCAAGCAGAAGACCCGGGTTCGAATCCCGATTGGGGCGATTTTTTACCTCTCAGCAGATGTTTTCATTGTTTATATAATATATATGAGGCATGACACGGAAAACCACCAAGTTGTAGGAAAATTGAGTTATTGCTAAAACCATATTAGACTTTTTGTAAGCTTTAAAATGAGGGGTCAATTAACAAAATCGGACAAGTATAACTGAAGTTATTCAACAAAATATACACAAATTTCCTTTGTATTTGTTTATATTTCCTATTGTTTATTGGCTTATTTCTCAATAACTTCCTGTGCGACAACTTGGTAGGTTTGCCACGACTAGCCTCAATTGTGTATGTAAAATGTTAAGAAAAACTTAAACTGCTGAAAGCTGGTATTACATCCATTTGCGTTTTGTTTCCTTTTTAACAGTTTTTTAGTTTGCTTTTATACAAAACGCAGTTCGACTAGAGTTAACCAGATTTAAATTATGACAAACAACATAATACCAAAATGAATATTCATAGTTTACAACTGCAGAATATTCATGATTAAAATACATTTGATCATGCATATTAATAATGAAATTAACAATTACACCAATAGTTAAAATGAACCCTTATTCTGTTCATTAATATTCATGAGTAGGCATGAGAAAATTAATTTTTAATCAATAATATTCATAATGTACAATTTTATTTGATTAATATTAATGAAGAAATTATTCAACAGCCAATGCGTTTAATTTTATATCAATATAATTTGGTAATATCAGAAATCCCATAAACAGGGCCAAATTGGAAATAATGTATTTTTTTGTAACAATTATATTGAATAATTATGTTTTATAAATATGTTGTAAATAAAAATAAAGTATCCCATAGATACAAAATATATTAAGTAACATTTTCAACAAATACTAAAATAATTAAAACGATATTTATTTCATTGTAATAAACTATTAATTTAAGTACAATTATTTGATGCATTTATGACTTGGATTTGGTAGCTGATTATAAAACAACTGTTTTGATTTAATCATTTCAGCATGACCTAGTCTTGTGGTGGATGACCCAGATATTGTATCGTTAAAATTGATGGGGACATCATGGTCTATTTATTACTGACCACAATTTGTGTGGGATGATAAACTCGTCAGCAGCACATGTGTTAGGCCACATAATAGTTGTTTTCAAGGTCGGACCCTCATGAAATTCATAAACCACTATGTTGTTTAGGTTAGGAAATTAATCATCTTAAAAGAGTCATTATTGAATGAAAAAATGCCATGTTTGTAACCCAAGCTCTAGAAAATAAAATCAACAGTTTTTATTTTAATAATGATTATCAATTTATATAGCAAATTAAACAAATTTCTGTGTACAGCGTAATTAGTGTCTTTAAAGTTAGACATTAGATTCTGTGGTGGCCCCAGACTTTTTCTGATAGCATGGCCATGCCCCAAACAGAAGGGCAAAATCCCCCATCAGGGAAGACCAAAAGCCCTGATTTAGATAGAATTTTTCACCTGTTGACACTCTCAAAGTGAATTTTTCCCTAATAAAACCAAAAATTTTCATTTTCACCAACTCCCCAAAACCACCAAGGCCCTTTTTTCACATTGTTGTGCAAGCTCTTGGTTTTTAATTTGCCTAAACTTGCCAGTTTTGTGTCTCATTCATGTTGTATCTGTCAGTTATTTTTCATTATTTAGTTTAATTGCAGACAATTTGAATGGGGAAGGGGGTGCATAAAATATAGAGGGTGGAGTTTGAGTTCCATAATTATAACAATGAATAATTCTGTCGGGACATGTATCAATATTGATACAATAAATCAACATTCACAGAACAAGATAACAGGACATCATTGCACTGTTGAGTGGTTTATGCCTATGTTTGCTGAACAAAAAAAACATCTGAAGATAATACAGAGGATGGCGGGACAACAGAAAGATAGAGCGAGACAATATCGAGCAATTGCTAGGCGTCTATCTTATCTATGCAGATGATGGAGCGATCCTAACGACCCGGTTGACGTACTTACATTCACATCTTAATTGAACAATACCGACATCCTTTCGCATATGTTCTCTACAAATCAAAATGATAGCTAACTACTAGAATGTCCTCAAGTTTGATAACTTTTACAATTTGCAATGAATACTTATGGGTATTAATCAAAACACAAATGACGATCTTTAAAAATATCTCTCTTAAACATTTGATCATTCATTAATGAAATGTTTTGTTAAGTTATGGATAGGATGAGCAAATTTCCTATAAAAAAAAACAAGATTTATTGTTTATTACTATTTAACTCTTTTAATGTTTATATGAATGCAATTACTGTGCTGACCCTGGTATAAGCCCACTAAATTTTACATGGAATCACAATCAGTGTGTGATGTGAACATATACCCTAGTATAAGCCCACTACATTGAACATAAAATCACAATCAGTGTGTGATGTGAACATATACCCTAGTATAAGCCCACTACATTGAACATGAAATCCCATTCAGTGTATGAGGTGGACATATACCCTAGTATAAGCCCACTACATTGAACATGGAATCCCAGTCAGTGTATGATGTGGACATATACCCAGGTATAAGCCCACTACATTGAACATGAAATCACAGTCAGTGTCATGTGGAGATATACCCTGGTATAAGCCCACTAACTTCCAACATGGAATCACAGTCAGTGTGTGAGGTAGACATATACCCTGGTATAAGCCTACTACATTCAACAAGGAATCCCAGTCAGTGTGTGATATAGACATATACCCTGGTATAAGCCTACTACATTCAACAAGGAATCCCAGTCAGTGTGTGATATAGACATATTAAATCACAGTGTCATTTGGAGATACAGTATACCCTGGTATATGCCCACTAACTTCCAACATGGAATCACAGTCAGTGTGTGAGGTGGACATACACCCTAGTATAAGCCCTCTAACCTAAAAACATGGGTGAGCTTATACAGGTGCCAGTATGGTAATAAATAACATACTACAGCATTATGCGACTATAGTATTAAATCCACTCTACAGTACTGAGCGCTTAGTCTGTACTTATATCTTACTTGCATGTTGTTTGTCTGTTTGACCGTGATTTTTCTACCCCTAAGAATTGACTGATTTTGATGAAATTCGGTAGTCATGTTAATAATGGTCTAACTTATATTATCGCAGGTTTTAGTTAGCCAATGGAGGTGCTGCAATAGTCTAAAACCCCTAATTTTTGGTACTTCATAAGTTCAAGGCGGCACTGCGGGTGCTCCTCAATATCAAAAATCGGTTGTGTGATTTCATAGAGAATGTATGCTAGATATAACCCTAAGAGTATAATATGCTGCACCTGGCGCTCTGTACATGGTGGCAAAACACTTTTTTTAATCTCTATTATTTCATAAAAGATAATTTTGTATCATACAATGCTTTAGATTATTAAAAAGTGAACAGGATACCTGTTACTTTGAAGAGTTCAATAATTTAGCAGTCAATGATTAAGATAGTAACAACAGTAATATAATATCTTATAACAAAAATAACAACTTTAACATGTTCTTCAGCACGGTTTCTATACAAGTCTGTGGAAACATAGAATCTATATTTAGTGCTCTTTTGTACACATTTATATTCATTACAACATCACAGAACAAATCTGCATGGAGTTTTACAAAAATAGTGTTTAGCATTTATAATTGCTAAGTGCATCCAAGTTTAAGGGAAGCAATGGGGTCGGTCGTATTTTCTCCAGTCATCTTAGAACACTCGTGTTCTATGAGTTGATGAACAGCAACAGAAGACCTGATGTAGGACAGCCGTAAAGCTAAGCGTGTACCTCGATGATTGTTCTGCAGCGTAACTCTACGATACCCATGCTTCAGATATCCGTGAGCGTTTATGTGGAGGTGCATCACCGCTATGCAGCGTGTGCAGACTATGTTCGTCACCGTAAGATGGAGAAGACTGACCGTGATGTGAACCGGGAGACGTTGTCTGCACGAGTAATCCGCCACCACCACCGCCACCACCGTGTGAATGTAACTTCTTGTCCTTTGGAGGTGAGATTGGTTCGCATTTTATATTCTGGTCGTTTAGGTTCATGCCCTGCACTCCTGACCCTCCTCTGTAATAAGAAAAATAAAACAACATATCAGCGAAAGTAATTAAAACATCTAGATAAAAATCTTGTACAATAAAGTACAATTTGTTTCTGCCAACATATCGATACTGATAATGTGAAAATAGATTTCTAGAAATTAATTTGTGATCTAAAATTCTAACAAACATAAAAAAGGGATTAATTGCCCGGTGTAAAAACACATAACATCTTCACTTAAAAGAAAGATCACTTGGTATTTCATCAACTTAGCTCACAGTTGTTATCAATGACATTTCAAATGTATTGCAATGTAAGACATATCATACAATAATTGAAAAAGGTCACTGTAATAAGAACATCAATCGTTAGTACAATGTACATGTAAAATTAATTTAATCTGTACAAATGTAGTGCAAGTATGATGTGGATTCATCTGTTTTTAAAGAAGTACTCATTTTTCATTGTGACATCAATTGAAAAAATGTACTGTTAACAGTCACACATGGCAACATTGACGATATAAAAAATGGGAGATTTAGCGCACCACCAAGGGTGGTATTGGCCAAAATGCAGGACGGGATGGGTCCCACCTAAAATTCAGTCATGAGACTGTGTTTAACACGTTTACTGCCAGACCCCATTTCCTGCTTCATTCCCATGTACCAGAACAGATTTACATGAACAAATATAGTTTTCTAAGGTTTTTTTTAATCATCTATCATCAAAACAGTGCTAATCTAATATTTTGGTGGGAAAATATTAGGTGACGAGTATAGTCGTCATTGGCACTGGGAAAGAAATGTTCTTGCCTACGCCAGTGGCGATTTTACTCGCCTGCATTGGAAATACGATTGTTATGTAGAAAGGGCATAACCACACTTTGTTATCTTTTAAACTGCCTGCAATAAAACACAACAAACTAACGGAAGTTAATTCAACATTATCGTCTAGGTGTATCTTCCCTGAACTACCCTTGAAGAGGCTGCAGATTTACGATGTACGCATGTGTCATGAGCAATGTTATAAAGGTACACTGTATTCGACGAGTATACTTGTCACTGGCGCACACAGCAACACCTGGTTGGCGAGTATACTCGTCGCTGGCAGTCAACATGTTAAAAAGCATTTTGCATCTTATAAAGCAAAAGAAAACTTCTTGTTGGATATGACAAGAAATAAATACAAATATTGTTTTTGTTTTAGCTGGCTTATACAAGGATAATAAACCATAAAACACACTATATCATAATTTCAGTTATACAATTGGTTTGATTTGTCATAGAAAGTGGTCTGTATACTGTCACCATTTTGAATTGTATAAAGGAAACACATCCTGTTTTAGGCCTTTCACAGTATCCCTAATATAACAACTGGCCGAGACATCCTGTAGACCTTTGACAGTATACTAAATAACTGGCTGACGCATCCTGTTTCAGGCCTTTCACAGTATCCATAACAACTTAACAACTGGATGACTCTAAATCATGGACCAAACACTAAAAAATGCAAACATCTGCACTTGCAATCATGTTAGTCATAATGGATGTGACGTTAGTTTTCTATAAAAAGATATTAGGACCACAATGGTTATAGGTTTTATCTTTTGATACATTCTTTGTTTTTATTCTCGAATACTATGTTTTACCTCCGGCACAACAGAGCTCTAGAAGTAACAGTTTGATTGATTGATTTGATTGGCTGACTGTTTTTTTTATTGTTGATGTTGTTGTTTGTTCGTTCGCAATCGACAATCGTTCGATTGATCGAATCAACTAACTCTAAACACTACAACAGGGTTTTAGAAGGAAAATTCTAAAACTTGTGAAGAAATATAAAAGATAGGTTGACAACAAGCTGAGCTTTAGAAAAAAAACGAATTAAAACAAATCTCATTTAGGAGGAATGGTAAAGAGTAAAGTTTAGTGCAAAATGGTTTTCAAGGGGGTGATAAATTTTAATGTAGTATTACATTTTTTAAAGGTTTTTAAAGAATTTATAAATGTAGGAAGAAAAAAATATTAGAAAAAAAAACTAGATTTATGTCCATGTTAAATCCAACACCATTTTTTCCATGAATTCTTCACACATTCTCAACTAAGTCTCATTATAAGGCTTAGAGAGTGGTGCTCGGTTCATGAGGAGTTGGAACTGTCAGTTCAAACAAAGGATCTTAAGCCGGGAACTCACTGCATTGTGTAACCGTCGTGCAATGGTAGCACGACTAAACCGTTGCTCCCTGTGATTGATTGATTGATTGATTGATTGAATGAATGATTGATTGGCTGTATATAATTGGTTATTGATAGTTTATTCATTAACTGATATCTTACAGTGGACGGTGATTGATTGATTAATTAACTAATATCTCACAGTGGATGGTGAGTGATTGGTTGGTTGATTGATTGATTGATTGATTGATTGATGACTGATTGATAGTTTATTAATTAACTAATATCTTACAGTGGATGGTGAGTGATTCCTGCAGCTTGTACAGCAGCTGTCAGAGGTCCTTGATGGTGTGGAGAATGCTGCCAATTACTTAATGTCATCTGTTGATTATCAAAGCTACTCTGCATATGTGCTATGTTTGCAGTATTCAGTTGAAATTCTCCACCTATAAAAACAATGCAAGTAATAAATATTGTACAATTGTAAAATACTGTTTTCATTCATTTTAAGATTTGTGTTACATTACAATGCTAAGGCTAAGTATTTCTTATGTTTAGTGTTGAATATGGGACTAGTACCTTTATAAAGATTTTAACAGTTTATTTTAAGTTACACAGTTATAATTGTCGTGTATTAACACAATAGTGGAACGCCGGTTGGCGTAGTAATATGTACGGTTAACAATAGTTAACAAGTCGATCACTATGTGAAT
>JAOTQE010125545.1:0-17528 GCA_025631205.1 Nesometra sesokonis
TACATGTAACGCATAATGTATACATGTATATATACATGTATACATTAAATACATGCATTATACATGTATACATGTAACGCATAATGTATACATGTATATATACATGTATACATTAAATACATACATTATTACTAAATGAATTTGAAGGAAATGTTGTTGTTTATTATGATGACCCAGCAACGTCTATACACAAACCTTGTCTGAGATGGGAGAGGGCATTTCACTTGATACTTTAACAAAACTCCATATTGGCTTACTCTGTTAAAAATAATGTAATATCAAAACACAAATACACAAAATCTCCCAAAACATGGAGCTTTTGTTTTGCTCCACGGATCGTTCTGCAACGGATGGAATGAAAATAGACTTAAGACTTAATTACGCATGCCCAAACATTCTTGAATGTCAAACCAGGTAATGTCAATATAATCTAAGACAGACATATAACTATCATGTCCCTCGCTATAATACTAGTGGATCCGCAACTTTCATTATAAATGCTGGTCTACGTAATAATTGGTAAGAAATCCACTACACAGGACTGTTCCGAAATGTTTTTGTTTTTAATGTTTTTGCTTTTATATTGTAATAATTATGTGTATGTTAAATTTAGTTTATTTAGTATTTGTGACAAATGGAAGGCTTTTGCTTGCCTTATATATTTTTTATACTTTTATATATTTATATTTTATAGTCCATTTTGTTAAACATCAATTTGAATTTTCAGATTGTAATAGTAATTCGTATATCGTATACCATAATGTCGGGTGTGAAAAGTCTACGACAGTTTTCGTCAAGCCCTTTGCAACTCATGCCCTAGCGTGAACTAGACTACAATAGACTGATTAAAACTAAGTGCAATTCAAGTTGTTTGACAAAAGTGTAGTTAGTTGAAGCTATGCTACTAGGCCTAGTCCCTTAGCCTACGCTAGGCCTACGCATACTGTAGGATAGAGGCGTTTTGCTGTTTTGTTTTTGCAATCATCAAGATCAAAATTGTTGTAGTCAAAGTCTAAAATCACAATTGTTACATTTGTTGCCTTCTTACTTCACAAGCAAAAATCCCTTAGCCTACTACTTGCCATCTTGTAAAGTTTAGTCACGATGAAATTGGCAAGTTCGTCGGCGTCCTGAAAAACTAAACAGGCTGTTCTGAGAACGGACACTGGATACGCCCGACAGACAGTTGCAGGACGATCCATCGTGCAAAACGAAAGCTCCATAATAAACCACCTTTCGAATCATTCATTTTGATCAGTTTTAACTAGACACTTCTGTTCAGAATACATCAAGTTTACTAAATCTTTACAATGGCTTCATAATGTGTGACTTTTAACAAAGTGTTTGATTTAGTGTAAAATTTGGCTTGTTGAGTAGTAATTTTGGGGATAATTCTTTTATATCTTGGTGACAGTAGTGTGACTAAGTATGTCACTGTTGGATTTAAGAATTCTAAAATTAGAAAGATTGACAAGGGTTGTAGGGCATACTCATTATAATAAATATTATCAAAGAAGGCCCTTACCATACTTTATTATGTTAGATTAGCCGTCTCTTCATAAAGAAATTCGAGTTTTTCTAATTTTAAATTACATTAGATGGAAAATATATATATTGAAATACAAGTTAACAGTGCAGTCTTTTGGAGAGTAGGTAAGCCATTAGTCACATGTGCAACATGGCTCAAGTGTATGCTAGAGAATGCAGTACATTCTTCAGCACTAGCAACAACGATGACAATAATTTTATAATTATTTGTATTTTCGCAGGGCCTGGTTTGATCAAATACCGTGCCACTCTCTTTGTTTTATTGGCTGTAGGGTCGAAATACAAGTTAATAATGCATCGTTTTTCGGATGAGACATTAAGCTGTTGGTCCTGAGTGCAAAATGGCTCATGTGCATGTTAGAGAATGTAGTGCACTCTTCGGAAAGGAGTAGGGATTTGTCTCCCACTTTCCTGCCTACTGGAAATAAGTTCACTTCAGACTTTTGTGTGTTACCCCTGATGTCTTGACTTGTCTTGTCTTGGTACTACCCAACAAACCAAAAAAGAGGGGTTCACACGGGTAGGATGTCTGACTAACAAAAACTGAAACAATAAAACAAAGCTGCAGTTGTTCAGTTGAAACCTTGCCCACTTACCTTATCAGAGGTTAGGGATGGAGGAAGCACACTGTCTGTGATCATACTGTTGTTGATTTGGGGACTAAAAGTTTCATCAGCTATGTGCATACATTCTTGCAGTGTCTTGATGAATGTGTCACATGTTTCCGATAACAACAATGTTGAATCATTCAGTTGCTGCAAAAAAAAAACAGTTACATTTAAATTACTACAGTATTCACAATTCCATTCCACCAACCGACCCCCAAAGAAAAAAAACCCATGAAACTAAATTGCATAGTTAATTGGACTGGTTTCGAATTCAGAAAACAAACGTTGACTCTCTGTACATCGAACCATCTGGAACACTGAATAAAATTGATGGTCTGAAGGATGTTTGGTTTTGAGAGAGACGATTGTACCATCAATTTTGAATTTGCTTTATTGTAATTCAATAAGACAGGGTGCCATAGTCCATAGCCACAAAATGGACAAAGGTTCGTTACCGTTCACACCTAGCTTTTGAAAACCATATTCAGTGCACAAATAGTCTCATGTGCATTTACAGAGTGAGAGTTACCTCAGTGAAAATGGTTCACATCAGGGAGGTCTATTTTATACCTCCCTGTTCACATAGTCCTTGTAATTGATAGCAATTTAGCACACGATTCATACCATATCATATCAAATAATTTATTTTGCCTTAACAGAAGACATACAGCATAAAAACATAGTACAAAAGTAATTCAATGAGGCAGGATAACCTAAATGCTATAACAAAAATAACAGTCTAGAGCCTCTCCGCATTGAAATACTTAGACTTAAAAGGAAACGTTAAGATAAAATATTAAAATTTCATATTATTGTAGAATATCAAAATGACAAATTTACAAACGATATACTATATAAAATTTGATAAAACACAAGTACATATGAAAATTTTAAAATTGTGTAAAACTGAAATAAATATTTAAAACAAGTCAGTAAGATAATTTTTTAGTCTATTTTTAAAAGTGATAAAATTAATTAGTAACTGGTCACCGATGTCCACAGGTAGATCTTTAAAATCTAACAAAAAGGTTAAAAACCGATTCAGTCCCCAGTAGGGGCATAAAGAGAATGAGGGGAGGATCAAGTATTCAAACGTGTCCACTTTCTTGTTTTGCAATCTTATCTTCTCTAATATTGGTTACAGGACAAATATTTTGGAGTAAATTTGTACAAGAATAATACTACAGCCATAGGTTTGGAAAACATTATAATATCAGAGCTCAATTTTTTACTAGCACAGCGTACAATGACTAATAAAACTGCACCGGGCTAGTGAATTTTCATTTTTACTAGCCCAGTTGTCTAGTGAATACAAGTATCAAGCAGTCACTTTTACACATTGTAGATTAAGTTGCCACAGACAGGCTATTTGAATTGCTTGTGGGCTAGTGAAATGTAAAGTCAACTTGCCCAGTGGACTAGTCAAAAACAAAAACAGAAATCGAGGCCTGCATATTAAGTATTATTACTTTTTATTATTTTTTTTCTATTTCATAACAAATGTTACCTGTAAGAAAAGTTTTATTTAATTATTATATGATCACCCAAACATTGTACACTTAAATTAATCAAAGGAGCTATATTCCATGTAGATATAATAAGAATATAATAAGAAGGAAGTCTATTTAAAATATTAGATATAATAGCTGGGACAAGCGTATTTATGATGCAGAATTTTTGGGAATTCATTTTGAAATAATATATTAAGTTGAGGAATTTGTATTTCTTAAATCAAAATGTGTTCTGTCACAAACACTATGGTAGGTACAAACCCACAATGAATCTACTACAGTATGATTATTTTGGTAATAAATATGCCACCCCAGTGTTAAAGGATTGGCCACTCACACTACCATCAAGTATTATTCATTCCTTCTTTTATTTCAGATATCATATCAATATATACAATAATACAAAACATACATAAATAAATAAACCCTCTCATTTCTACTGACAGCACTAATATATTAATTTACACCATTGACGGTAATTAGGAAGCACATTATTGTTTTAATTAAAACATTTGTGCTATCAGAAATTGTATGCATAAAATTGTGTATTGAATTTCTCCAATATTCATAAAATGAAGGGATACAATTGTTCACAACCATCATGCTTGCACTGTTGTTTCTATACAGCCTTATTATTATTATTATTGTTTATACAAAGCTATTCAAATTTGACAATGTTACACAAAATAAAATCCATCATGACTGTTGTCATAGAAAGTCCTTACTTGGTTAGTTGAAGTGCCATCAGCCTTTGCAGCCATCTTGACTGTTGTAATACGCTGCATTAATAAATCACAGTAAAGCCTCAATTCAGACATCTTAGTTTTCAAGGTTTCAGGGGATTCCCCTAAAAAAACAGAATGCATAGTACAGTACTGTATTAGCAAAAGAATAATAGAATACTAATAGATGTTCCATATGGAAACATGTGAATTGGTCATGTTTTATACTCATAGATTTATTATTTACGGCTAGATGATGAACTTAACACTGTAGAATTGCAGTCCCATGTAGGTGCCTACTATTTTGATTTCGTCAACCTTCATCACAAACATGCAAGCTAAATAATAACTGTTTTACAATTACTGTATTTTTTAACATTCTTTATACAAATTATTTACATGTCACATATATTTTATTTCATCAATGTCTTTATATTTGGATTAATTTTACTTTTTTTTTATTGATAAATTTGAAACTTCTATGAAAGGATTGGGGGCACAATTTCTACGTAGCAACAGATTTAGAATGTAACACGATTTGATTGGTTGGATTCCAGAATAGTAGGCGTTAGATGGAACTGCACTTTGGGGCTATGCATTCTGTGGAAGTTCGCCATCTACTGTAGCTGTAAATAATATATCTATGTTTATACTTTATGTCTTCTGTGTTTACATTAATTTTGAAATAAACTTCCTTATATCAAAGCAATACCAATGTAAAGAACTTGTGAATAGAAATTAGTGTCCAGTATTTAAAAATTGTTCAATAAGATTTTTACACCAAGGAATCATCATAATTTTAGGCTTCCAGCCTCTTTGATATTTTTGGATAATTTTCCGCATATAACATTTACAAAATCAGGAGTAAATAGTTTTAAAATATCTAATTTTTAGTTCAAGGTCATAACTTATGTATTTCTTCAAAATAAGCAAGCTATTTGCAAATTACACAAACCAGAAGTGGTGTTGGTAGTCTATGAGTGAGATACTTACCTACATAAGTTCGACATATATGCCTGTCGAAAAGAATGATGATTGGTATTCGTAGGGTTGTTCCATTATGGTGCCGGGGGTTTAAAGGGATGTGCCATTATTTATTCTATTGTTTTTCAAGGGGTGTTCTTCCGTGTTCGGAGAGAACAGGCATATATGTCGGTCTTATGTAGGTAAGTATTCACGAAATAGACTCAATTTTTTGTCATTTTTAAAGTGATAATACATCTTTAAATTGACTCTTGAAACCAGTCCAGAAAACTGAACAAAATTGATCATACAAGGGTGGTTGGTTTTTGGAAAGTTCATTCTATTGAATTCATGTTTAACAATTATTTAATAACACTGTAAGCTAGTGCTTAATAACATTTAAATAGTGCTGAATAACACTGTAAGTGCTTAATAACACTGTAAATTAGTGCTTAATAACACTGTAAGTTAGTGTTTTATAACACTGTTAAGTTAGAACTAAATAACACTGTAAATTAATGCTTAATAACACTGTAAGTTAGTGCTTAATAACACAGTAAGTTAGTGCATAATAACACTGGTAAGTTAGTGCTTAATAGCACTGGTAAGTTAGTGCTTAATAGCACTGGTAAGTTAGTGATTAATAACACTGGTAAGTTAGTGCTTAATAACACTGTAAGTTAGTGCTTAATAACACTGGTAAGTTAGTGCTTAATAACACTAGTAAACTAGTGCTTGATGACACTGTAATTTAGAGCTTAATAACACTGTAATTTAATGTTTAATAACACTGTAAGTTAGTGTTTAATAACACTGTAAGTTAGTGCTTAAAATGTTTGCTCCTCCTAATGTTAGTAAGATCAGTTCTTTGTCACGAATTGAAATAAAACATGGAACAGTCGACAAATTGAGATATAGATTAAACAATTTTTCAACCAGTGATAAATTTGTGTTAGCTATTAAATATCTAACTTGAAAAACAAGGAGAATGGCAAACATTCAAGGGTGGGTGGCAGTTTGAAATTAGGATGGGTAGAAAACCTTAAAATAATCTTTAGGGTTGGTGGTAAATAAGGGTGGGTTGCAAACACTTGATAGAGGATTATTATAACAATTATTTTTGCGATACTATTCAGAGGATAAGGGTGGGAGATAGCTCTTTAAAAAAGGTTTGGGATGGATGGAAAATTTTAAGGTTGGGTAGCCCAACCACAACCCACCTCCGTCCAGCACAATTATTGAAAAATGAAAGTACACACCTCTACCATTTTTCTTTCTTGAGTCAGCGAGACAGGCCTTAGCCGTGCCAAGCGCCACCAACCACTGCTGCCTCTCTGCTGGTGTTGCTCCTCTGACATAAAAATGCTGCTCACCGGGAATTATTAGATCCAGTCTGTTGGCATCAGTCGGATGAACTAAAATTCAGGGAAAAAAAAACTATTTAAGAGGGTGGCATTTAGCTCAGTTGGTTTAGCTGGTGGAAATCACTGTTCTGTGCACTGAACCGTGACTCGCTGGTCCATGGTTCGATTAAACACCACGCCACTAGGGTCAAAATACAAGTTACTAGCGCACCGTCTTTTGCATGAGACGTTAAGCTGTTGGTCCCGTGTACAACATGGCTCATGTACACGTTAAAGAATGCAGTGCACACTTCAAAAAGAGTAGGGGATTGTCTTCCAGTGTACTGCCCAATCACCACCAGAAGGATTCCACTAGAAATAAATCCACTTCGAACTTTCGTGGGTTTTCCTTGGTGTTCTACAACACCGAATAAATCAAATCAAAACAAATAAAAAACCAACAGTAATACAACATTTCTATCTTTAAGTTACCCATCTTGATTCTTGATATATTTTATTTTACTTCCATGATGATGTGGTACAAGAATAGTTGTTCTATCTTACACTGTAAATGGCAATAAAAGAATTTAAATTCAAAACTTGACAACTTTTAAATTTTGATATTTACACATATACTAAACATACTGGTTCTTGTAATTAAATAAACTAGAAAATGTAATTATAATGACATTTATGTGGCAATTAAAAAAAATTATCTATGGTACAAGTGAACCCAGTTTAAACCTATTCTATAACTAACCTGCAATTTCACAGACTGCCATTTTGAGTGAGCCTTTACATCCCAGACTGACCTCTTCCTGTGACCTGTAGTAAGACAGTATTCCCATATCCAAAACAAACCAACGTGGTTGCCAACCTAAAAATTAAAAAGAAAAATGCCGCCTTAGGCCCCATAAAAATAATTATTAGTTTATCACCCTACCAAAGCATAAAAACTGATGAGGGCAAGTTTTTTTTTAAACCGACCCTCCAAAGTTGTTGTGATCCCACGTCACGTCCATAATTATTTTAGACTCGCACAGATACCAGCGCAGCAGCCTGCAGCGAATATTGGATCATTGTAGGTAGGTACCGGCAACTTATGATGTCAAAAGGCAATTTTGTGTCAACAAAAATATGTGACCTAGCTAATGACGCTACTCAGCAGACCGTTACTATAATTCATAAAAAATATTTTTGATTGACTAATGATTATGATTTTTACCTCAAAATGTCAATCGGAAGTTGCTTTACTGCTTGAAATATTTTCTGAATTTTTTTTGCCGTTCCTAAGAGTTTGTGACATTTAAAAATTTGTGATGAAAAAAATGCACTAAATTTTCATATAAAAAGAAGTTGACCAAAAAAAGGGTGGTGGGTTCTATGATGGGTGGAGAAGTATTTTAGATACACCTCGTTAAAAAACTTTAAAAATGTAAGTGTTGACAAATTTTAAGCAAATTGTTATCTTTTCATTGTAACTCGGCTGGAATATAAGGGCGGGGTTTGGGGGGTGAGGTGGTTGAGTGAGGAAGTTTGTGAAACTTAATGTTTAGTGTCTAGGCTTTGGGAAAAGATAGTAGGCCTACAGTACTAGTGAGAGAAGAATTAATGTGTAAATAAATAAATTAAAATATTTTTTTATGTTAACAATATTTTACATTTCAGTTCCACATTTTGTTTTCTTATACACTGACATGTCTATCCCGGATTTTTAATTAATTTTAAAATATTTTAAAGAATCATAAGTAATAAACAAACTGGCAGATTTTAATAATTTTTGCGTTAATAAATTTCTCATTGTTTTTCTACATTTTTTGATGTATGACATAATCTGTTGTGATGAATTTGAATTTTCTACCTATTGTAGGCCTATTCTTGGTTTGTACATCGTTGTGAGCTCGAGAATTGATCATATTATTTTATGTTAAGAAACTCTAAAGCATTTCTGGTGAATACAACAGAAAAAAACGATTGTCTGAGTAGTAAAATGAGTAAAAAAAATCGGGATTTTCCCAAAAGTGAATTGCATGGAGGTGATAAACTAATAATTTTTTTTATGGGGCCTTATCAAGGTTACTATTGCAAGCCCAAGAGGCAGCTGTCCTTTCAAAATCAAGCCCCATATAGCCTAGGCTTAGCTGTTATATCTACAGTAGGTCCTGGTAGGCCTTCCCCCAGGTCTAGGCCTGTAGGCTATGCTAGAGAGAGGGAATATATTAATTTAAATTTTGTTTATTTTATTTCCAAACACGTGCAAAAATAATAGGCCTACAAGTCATACCTGCCAACCCTACCGATTTTGGCGGTAGGCTACCGCTTTTTCGACCTTCCTACCGCCTACCGCTTTTGCATGGAAATCCTATCGCTTTTTAAAATTAAAGACCAAAATAAAAATGTTCACAATCAAAACTGTTAAAAACACTAAAAAACATTAAAATACGCGGTGAATTTGTACTAAAAGTAAGCATTTTTTGGGTAAATACCCCAATTCACGGGAATCGGGGCGAAACGACCTTCTTTTTTTTTTTTTTTTTTTTGCTGGTCAAAGCAAAATCGGGTAAAAGGCCTACCGCTTTCCAAAGTACAAATGTTGGCAGGTATGACAAGTAGGCCTATTTATTATTAATTTATTTATTATTTAATAATAGCAGGCCTAGTTTAATTCATCTTATCATTTTATGTGAGTCTCAATCAAATATTTTTGTTATTTTCTTTTTTTTAACTTTAAATTAGACCAACAACTCATAGCCTAGAACCCTACCACATCCATACTGCCTGGTAGCAGGGGGTTCCCGGTAGGAGAGCATACCTGCCAACATTTGTACTTTAGAAAGCGGTAGGCCGCCCTCGCTTTTACCCGATTTTGCTTTGACGAGCTAAAAAAAAAAAAAAAAAAAGGTCGTTTCGCCCCGATTCACGTGATTGGGTGCAAATTCACCACGTATTTTCATGTTTTTTAGTGTTTTTAACAGTTTTGATTGTTAACATTGTTATTTTGGTCTTTAATTTTAAAAAGCGGTAGGATTTCCATGCAAAAGCGGTAGGCGGTAGGAAGGTCGAAAAAGCGGTAGCCTACCGCCAAAATCGGTAGGGTTGGCAGGTATGGGAGAGGAGACTACCCAAGCCAACCTAGGCCTAGCCAACCTAGGCCTAGCCAAGGCTAGGCCTACTAGGCCTAGGCTAGGCCTGCACTACCGCTTGTGTTTGTACAGTGTGTGTGAAATAACGGAGATTGGCAAAGCCTTGATTTAGACTTGCAGAAATACAAAAATATACAAACCACTAAAATAGTTGGTCCATTTGTAGAGAGTCCCTTGCATATCAGGCATATTGCTATTTTTTTTACACGGACACCGAGCAATTTTGATTCTTGTTTATTCTCCGTCTCAACATCATCATAATTAGATGCAATCGTTGAGGGGGCTATGCCAGTTTTTGCATTCTCGCGGTTTAACAGTCGTTACATTTTGTTTTTTGAAAAATAATTTTAAAATGATTATGGCGCCATTACCTATATCATATCGTTTATTTCGAAAATAAGTAAATTAAATTGTTTATCTGTAAAGTATTATTAATGTCAATGTTATCTTTTTGGATATAAGTAAGAAAGAAACAAAAGTTATTTTTAATGAAATGGAAAAAAAAAGTAAGAATCTGATTTTGGGGTTTTTTATGTAACTTTATTTCAATAAAATTCATGGTTTATTCAATTGTTTTTGCAGTTAAAACTGAATTACAACAATCGTTACAATAAAAGTACATTTTAAAATTAAATTAAAATTACGGATATTATTATAAGATATTCACAACTACCAATAAAAAACATGTACATAATTTAAAAATTATTGTTTTATATGACAAGATTAATTCTGTACAAACTTGAGTTAAAATTAGAGAAAAACGAAATCCTAATGAGGTTAAATTAAAAAATTTTTTTGCGTGGACAATTGTATTCTTGTATAGTTAATTAACTACGAATACTAGCCTACGGTATTCTTAGGCTTTAATAGGTAAATGATTTCAGAAGAACTGATTTTAAAACATATTAGATATGTAGATTTTTTAATATTAGTCGTTGTAAATTTATTGTTATTGTATACCTACTTCGTTAGGCCTGTGTTCTTTCGTTTTATACAACAAATAATAACAAATAATAACACAACAGATAATAATAATTATAATTATTATATATAAATCGATGACGTCACTATTGATTTATAAGATGGACTTAATTGACAAGAACATTTTAATATTAAAATATTCTAGAAAGTTAGTAAAGACACACTTAATACCCTAAAACCTTATCTGCAATAAAATTACTATTAAGAAATTTTCAAATCTAGATTTTTACCGAGAAAATTTTGACTTTGTAAAATGAGTGTAAACGTTAAAATTTGAGTTTACTATAAGAAAAAAAATATACTGCTCAAATGTTTTTTTAATTTGAATAATTACCATCTTATGTATATAGACTCAACCATGGAGAACCACCTGGGTATTATTTTTTATTATTGCTATGACTGACTTCATTTACGACACGCCTATTAGAAATATACGAACTCTTCGATGAATCACAAAATTTACTTTATATTCACTGTTTTTTTTTTTTTAATTTATAAGAAACTAAATACTGTAGTAGCGCCCTCACATTGAACTTTTTCAGCCAATCAAACAATGGTTAAATAATTCGCGGTTGATTGGGTCTGCTAACCCTGATGATTGTTGTTCTTCCGGTGCTCTATGCAGTTCGTCAGGCTCGTACAATGCCCACAAATCCCACTTGAAAAGGTTTAATTTATCGTCTTTCATTGTATTTATTTTGTAGGTTGCCCTACCCACATCTCATGCATGAAGTAATGTGTGACGAATGATTGTATAGGTGCTTACCCTAAGCCAGTACTGTATAGTGTTAGACCATAGAAGTAAGAATGGTTCAGGTAAGCAATGACTTATGTGCTATAGCCTAGTAGTAGGCTAACGTTTTGAGATCCTCATACGTACCGAATTTGATAACAACCTCTACTGTATTTCTGTTTCAGGTTGAATGGTTAAATGACTCATTTATATTTTATCTGATCGTGGCTACCGGACCGTCAATTATACAACAAACGTTCACCATTTGAAAATGTAGCAATATACTCATTAAATATGGGTAAGTTTTAATTTTATTTTTATAATATTTTTTATTTACAAAAGAAAATATAATCAAAATTAAAAGGCCATTCCAAAAAATCTGTGTTTTCATCAAAAAATAAAATAAGTATAATACTGATCAGGTCATGTTTATGTCATTGTAGGCCTATTCATGGTCTATTCAAAACATTAAAAAATAAGTACAGAATATTATGATTTTTTTGTGTGGATCCTAAAAATAGAGCTGATGAATAGGGTCCTCCTAAAGACCACACACTGTCAGACCACGCACTGTTAGTAAATTGCATTATTTTTCAAAAATATATTTGAGGTGTTCAGTTTATTTTTGCTAATAAATAATTACTTTTGTGGATATGGCTGCCATCGTAGCTCAAAATTAGGAGCATAGTTAGAGCGCCTTGTAAAATGCAACCCAATCGGAGTAACGTTTATGGTGACACATAAGAATACTAAAGAGACTCATCAACTTACTAACAATCTCTTTCAATTGAATTTTAACTTATTTTGAGTTTGATGGCAACCACTTCCGCAAAAGTAATTATTGTCAAAATGAGTCGCATCTTAGGTGAGATCAAATTTACTTTTAATTAATTATAGCACTATGGTACTTATATTTCATTATAATATATGTTTTAGGTCAGTCTTCATACAGGAAAGAGTCTTTCATGCAGGTTCCCTGAGATGTATGGTCTTTTAATTGTTTATTTTTCAAATGCTTTACGCGGCCATTTTCCAAAAAACATGTTTCCGTACATGAAAACAAATTCTCATATCTTTGGATCTACTTATCCAATGAATGTCATTTAAGGTGTAGATTACAGCTTATATTTTGCTCAATTTGACATTACCACTAGCCCAGTTTTTGATTTTCCTACCATGAGACTGATTTTGTGGTGAGACCTCATATTCAATACATTTTATATAAATTATATTAGTATAAAATGAAATCTATATGACACAAACTTTTATTTGTTTAACCATTAAATATTATTTTTGTTGTTATTTTTGTTAAGTTATATCTATTTCCATTATTGTTTTTTAACAACAAATTTGTACATAACTTTGTTATCAGGAGACCCATTGATTAACAAGCTTACTGCTGGCACCCAGTTTACGAAGATCAAGGAATCCGGAAGTTCCAAATTCTATACATTTTCACTAAACACAACGAGGAGTGTCGTAACCTATATACCAACACATAAAAAGTCAGGAGGATCAGAATGTAAGTTCAGTGGTGTCATATAAAAGTATTATATTAGAATAATTAGTAATGTAACTTTGAATGCATATTGACATAATGCTTCCCTATAATAATAACACCCCCTCAAAAAACCTTTCTTAATAAACTAGCCCCAGGGTGTATATTCACAAGTGGTATGTGTGTGGATATTATGCTCTTGCCATTCTATCATTTCATTGTTCAACCCATCAAATTTTTGTATGCATGTATAATAATAATGAGTACAAAGGTTTAAGTGATACAAAATATGGGAGTAACGTTTATACTGTAGGTTAATTGATAATCTGACTCATTACTTTGAGTTAGTAAAAACTCTGAATCTGGTTAAACCATCTTCAACATTTTTAAAGAGTAACGAGGTAAATTTTCAAAACAAGTGTTATTTTTAATGACTTTTGGAGATTTTGGGAATAATGTGAGTTTAACAAGGAATACTTTATTTCTGCTGTTAATTTTTTTGTTATTTGTTCATATGCAATACTGTATACACACAGTACAGTAAATATATGTAAAAACAATCAGTCCTTAAAACCTATTCTTCTGTCAATCATTCTTTCTGATTTGAAACATGGTTTAACATTTTTACTGTAAAGTTGAAAAAGGAAACATGTTTTAATACAAATATCAATATAAATCTCAATATAAAAGACAAAAATTGGAAAAAAAAATGTGTAAATTGTTGTTATGCCTTTTACCTAAATTCTTGGTACGGTGGGCAATATTGCCTAGGAAGCCCATATGATCATTATCAAAATCATCAAAATTTGAAATCAAGATCATTAACAGATTTTAGCATCTCGATGGGTGCATACGCATCCGTTCCCCCCAAATGACAAAAGGTTCACTTTTCCAATACAGAAGACAAAACCCTAACACACAAAAGGCAGAAATGGATGCCCGAAATCCTGGGTATGGGCCTGCATCTTTATAAAAATTGAGATTGACCTTTTTCCAATCATATCAGGCCAAGCCACCCTCGATAAACTAACATTAGGTTACCATTCCATGGAAGAATTTGAGCAAATCCACTGACATTGCACTGGTAATAGGCTAGTTTAGTGACCAAGGTAAAGACAGTGAATGATTTAATAAGGTGGGGAACATGACACTATTCCCTTTCAAGGCTGATTCCTTCCAGTGTCCCAAAAAAATAAAAATATTATAAATTTGAATACTTTCAAATTAATATAATACTGATCTGCCATATTTATGCCATTTTATTACTTCCAAGTATAAAAAATGCAAAATAAGAACACAAATTTATTTTTTGGGTGGATCCTAAAAAAATAGAGTGGATGAATCTGTATTAGCCTTGGTTCTGTGAAGAGTCTGCAGTACAGAATATCTAGTAAACACCGGCAACCTATATGCATGTGCGTGTCACGTGCAAAAACAGAACTTACTAGATTCAAGATTTTTATTCTACTGAAGCCAGCTATGGGCTATTATCTGCTTCAAATTACAGCAGTACATAAGACAATACTTAACAATAAATATATACAGTGTAATTGTACATAACAATAAATATATACAGTGTAATTGTAAATGTAAAGGCGGGGTGGGGTGTTAATGATTAAAGAGAGCAAGTTTTATGTCTTTAACGGAAATTTCAGAAGTGTCAAGAGCAAGGAAATCATATAGACCTAGCCTAAAAAAGTTTTATAATGTTTAGGTTTTCCAGTTCAAGGATAAAACGAAAAAAGTATGCACGTATTTAATCATGTTTATTATTTTATAAATAAATAAAAGGTAAATTTTCAAAACATTTTAAATTTTTGAGTGGATTTTGAAAGAAAGGACCCTTTAAATACTGTATATTAAGATATCCAACCTTAATTTATGGCGGGCTTGGTTGCCTACGAATGTCAGGTTTAACATTTCAAAATGCTGTTTGAAATCACCATTCTGGTTACTTACGATCAACAGGAATAGAAGCTTAAAATGTCTTAGTATAAGTATCAATATGCAAACAATGTATGTAGAGGTACTGTAGGTTTTATGTTTTGTTGAATAATGTTATAGAGTGTTCAAGCATGTGTAAAATGTGGATATTTGTGTTATACCACTCCTTAAAATAGATCAGAGAATTCTTGTTTACTCAATAACCTCTTATTTTGAAAGTCAACCAAAGAACAAACAATAAAAAAAACAGGACCTTGTTTACAATTTAATAACATGGTTTAACTAGTAAGTGATTATATGAATCATGGAAATAATTCTTTTACATAAAAACAATTTGTGGCAGAGCCAAGCCAATGAGACATAAGTCACAAATGCTAGTTTTCCCCAATAGGCATAAATTTAAAATTGGTCAATTTTTTAAAAATTTTATTTTATTTAAAAAAAAATACAGTTCATACCTTCAACTTTCATACTACCTTAATAATTTTCAGATATATGATCAAAATATGTTTTAAGAATGCAATTTTACATGACCTTGCTTAGTCAATGTATGCTGATAAACAATCTCAAATGCAGTTTTCTCAAAACTTACATTTTAAATGTTTGAACTTCGATTGTTCATAACTTCGCAAGGAAACATCATATGAAACTGATTTTTTTTTTGCATGTTAAAGATAATGACATGTAGTTATATAATAATCCATTAAAAACTCGATTTTCAATTTTTCGATATATGACTTACTGTATTTGGCTTGGCTCTGCCAAATTTACAGGAATTACAGTAGCATGATTATTGAGGAAAAATGGTATAACAAGGAATCAGGCTTGTATCCATTTGAAAAAACTCTGTTAACATGTAAGTTAATGACAATTCCAAGGTAGAAAAGGGTAGCTAAGAGGGTTAACCCTATAGAAACTACCATACAGGTATGAATATATGAATATGGTCAGCAATGCTCTACAAGAAAACGCAGTCCTTATTTAAAATAAACCTTCAGAATAATTAATTAGAACTGACATCATAACAAACAAGCAGTTACTTATTGACCTTAAGGCATTAATAACATCGACAGACAAGGTAATTGTATACTACATTACTTGATATTTTTTGTGGTTCTGGGTAGATCTCCCTAGTAATTTAGCATTGGTAAACCTACCTAGTCAGAGGGTGTTATGTTTTTTTCAGTGGGATTACTGTTGATACAAGATACAGGAAAACCTTTATTCATCTCATGGTGGGAAATAATGTTGCTCCCGTGGTGTAAAAATAAATATACTATATGACAATAAATTGGGAGACCAATCCAAAATCTGAGGGTCCTGGCCCCCTCTGCCCCACCCCTGGGTTATGCTACTGCATCTTCCTGTACTAAGCTATGTTTAAAACAAACAAATAATTATCATAATGCCTCTTTCAGTGAAAATAACTTATTAAAAAAATATCTTCAAGAAGGGTTAACAAATAATGTGACCAATTCCCTTCTTACCATTTTGTATTTTTTACAGTGCAGCCATATTATTTACTTCCTTATTATAAAATTTCAGTTTCTGTATTACTTAAATATGACCTATTATACATGTGTTAATATGTGACATTATGTTAATAAACTGTGTACATTCGATGTAATTTTTTTTCCAAACCTGACATTAAGTTACCAAGTAAAACAGTTGAGAATACTCACGAAAAAAAAAATCACAAGTTGTACAGTACATTCACATTTAGTGTATCAGAATACACAATTGTATTAATATAGAATGCATTATACTAAAATCATAATGCTCTTTATGGGAACTAAAATACCTGAACATACATGTAAGAAAGGCCTGAGTTCGAGAATATGTCATGTTTTCTTGTGCTATTGTAACCCTGCCACTAGAATGGTGGCAACTAAACATGGGGTTTTAGATCAAGTTTATTGAAAGATTATTTCTAAACTAATGTGACCTGACCCTGTGGGGTGCACATAGAACAATTTAATTGAAGAATTTCTTAAAACAGACACAACATGAATCTATGAGTGTAGAATGAATTTATTGAAAGGAACCCATTTAAAAATTATTGTACTCTAACCCATGTAAACACTGAAATGTCTGAAATAAAATTGTTTTCAGATTCTTAAGTATGAGACCCCAGATACTTAAACATGACACACCAGATACTTAAGCATGACACACCAGATATTTAAACATAACATACCAAATACTTAAACAGCACACACCAAGTCACAGTAATCATGACACACCAGATGCACAGCATGACACACCAGATGCTTAAGAATGACATACCAGATATAAACTGTAAGCATGGCATTCCAAATAGTTAAGCATGACACATGAGACACTTAAGCATGACACACCAGATACTTAAACATGACACACTGGATACTTAAACATGACACACTGGATACTTAAGCATGACACACCAGATACTTCAGCATGATATACCAGATACTTAAGCATGACACACTGGATACTTAAACATGACACACTGGATACTTAAGCATGACACACCAGATACTTCAGCATGATATACC
>JAOTQE010125546.1:0-12399 GCA_025631205.1 Nesometra sesokonis
GCTAACATGGGGGCAAGAGGAGATCCCATGCTTACACCATCTGTTTGTTCATAAAATTTCCCATTAAATAAAAAGTGCGTAGGCCTACCTGTTGTGCATAGCATTAATAATTTAATTAAGTTAATTAAAAATACCAAAGATTCATTTCACAATAGTTGAAAAACTAGTAAATTACATATCTGACTGAATGGTCTAATATCTCATAGCGAGATGAATTATTCATCTTCATATTGTGCGTTTATACTAACAACCTATTTCTCCGGCTATTTGGGTTTTCGCGTCACGTGACCTGAAATGCAATATAACGTACTTTTACCAGTAGCATTTTATATGATCGTGGTGTCTAGGCTTTTGATCACAAGAAAACATTTGGAATTTTGTCCCCAGTAACGTATCCTTACCACGGCGATATCAGGAAGGTCTATAAAATTATCGACAGGTATTAACCTTAGAATGTAAAATAATTGTGTTTCAAATTAATCAACCAAATAATTTTGATAGCAAAATGTTCAATATGCCTTTGTTAATATGGAAGGACACCAAATCTTCTGCACGTTTCTAGTAGCGACCTTTCTCTAAGAAAAATCAATGTATAAAAATAAAGTATACAAATGTATTCTAAGTTTAATTTCTAGAAGTTTTAAAATGTATTTATTGTTTAATTATAAGAAAAAGTTACCAAAAAATGGAACATATCTTGGAAGAACCACTAGGTTGTATTATCATTTGAAGGATCGGGTTAACGTTGAACCCATAATGCACTTTTTAGAAATGATTTTTCGGTGGTAGTGGAAGTGGGTTTCGGTATCTGCTAACTTGAGATATTGGACATGATACCCAGAAATTTCCTTTTTTGCGCCAACTTGGTGGTTCTTCCATTACTAGACTCAAATATGAAAACAAAATTTTAAAAAAATTGGGTTTTTTTTTGTTTATTTTTTACCTATGATATAAGATAAGAATGATTTATGTATCAATGAGTGAAAATATGTAAGAAGAATGTGTGATTGAATAAATGGCCCCAAAGAGAAAAAAAAGCATGATTTAATAAAGTTTTGCGTACAAAAGTCATGTCAAAATCAGGTCAAAATGTCAATTTCAGTCAATTTATTGAAAAATGTTTCATTATAGTAAATATAAATATGCATAATCTGAACAATTTAACACAAAAATGAAGTATTTATGATCCGTGGTTGCAAAGATATATTTAATTTGTCCAATTTTAACAGTAACATTTATGTACAAATTCAGGTGAAAGGACAAAAGTACCATTTTCCGCCATTTGTGTAAAAACAAAAGTTGTATTAGATGTAAAAAATAACATTCTTAACATTTTGGTATAAAAATCAACTTTTGCCAAGTTACAGTAACCATGTATCTGTACCTAATTTGCATAGTAACTGCAATTATTAAAGAGTTGTCTCATTGACATTAAATTTACTAAGATCCACAGCTACTTTTATACACGATTAAACAAAAAAAAATTGATTGTTGAATATTTTCAAAAATTTCCACATGATGTATTATCTTGCATACAAAAAATTGTGAAAATGAGGTAAAAGGTCATAAGTTTCACTTCCGGTCAATTTATTTCATATACAATACATGTATGGCTACCAAGTCAGATTAAGATAAAGATATTTTACCTTGATGTAAAGACTCACCGAAGTTTTTATATTTTTCGTTGAAGAAATTAGTGAAATTGAGTGGTTTCTGACCTGAAATTGTCAAAAACCAAGAGTGACTTGTTTCCATGGCAACAAAGGAAAACTGAATTTTTAAATATCATATTTGTGCATTGGGGCCAAGTTGCTTTCACATCTAGAACTTTGAGAAAATCTAAGAGATAGTGTGAACAAAAGTTTGGCAACGTAGAAAAAATTACTCAACAGCCTTGCATTACATCATTGTGAATTTTATTTCCTCAATTTGTTGGAACTGTCATTTCTAATATAGTAACGCGAGTGTCTGATTGTTTTTCTTTGAGCAAGTTAATGTTTGGATTTTTAAACATCCACCCACACCCACAAGTTTTAGTGCAAGTTGTCTATGTCTGTATGCATGCTTGTTTTAATTTTATAACTACTACTGAGTTTGGACTCTCAACAAAATTAATACATTGTTCTTAACAGGAGATGAATACAGTATACCAGATCGTGAGGCTGCGTTTGATTTAATCGTCATCAATGTACTGGTAAGTGTGAATATTGCGTAAATGACAACTATTAAACGTTCCCTACGTTTACGTTGTCTTGCGCAGTGGTATCTCAATTTTTGTCCCTTCACAATCAACATGAACCAGTGAACACCACTCCCCTTCTAAACAATGACTTTATTCGTTCACCTTAATGAAGACGCAAATGCCCTAAAGTACACAAACCAAAGTACACTGGACCTCCTGACCAGCTGTCAAGACTTGCTCAGTAGTGTATCCTGGGATGTTTTGGGTTTAAAATCCCATCTGGTTTGAGCATCCCCTTTCCCGAATCCTGCATACGCCCCTGTTGCTCCACGCCTGCCTTTATAACTCTGCCAAACATAACCAACAAGTTACCCTATTTTTCTTTCACCAGGGTTTTTTTTTCTGCGCCAATCTAGTGAAGCAATTTCAAGCACTTGTTCATCAGAAGTTTGTACAGTTTTTGAGCGGGCGCTTGCTTAGTGTACGATCTCGAACGATATCACTATCGCTATTCCTTCATAAGGTTGTTTGTAGGTTTAAAGTTCAACTGGCAGTTATATTCGAATGTTTCATTTATGGCAGTAAAAATCCGAATTTAAAGGTAAACATTTTATATTACATTTCTACGTGAGATCACCATCAACATCACTGTCACCACAATTTTGGTCATTATAATCATTTGTTTCTTGATTACATTAAATCTGTTTATTAATTCCCAACATATTCATAATATTCGACGGATTAGAATACGTTATGATGTGACTACATCAGCATATATCGAATATTAATATATAACTATATAAAATCAAGAAAATGCTAATTATTTTAAATAAAATCAATAGGAAGTGTTGCCAAGTCTTATCACAAGAGATAATGCTATAAGGCTAAGGCTATAAGGCTATTCAAATCCTTTATAAACGTAATATAGTAAGTCAAAAATACTATACACATAATGCACTTATATTAGTTCTAAAGAAAACGAGTATACTCTTGATCATCAGGCCGAAGTGCCCTCGATAAACTAAGGTTAGAGAACTGCTCTAGGAGCGATTTTGAACTATAATTTGTTTAAAATTTTTTTTTGTTACTTGAAAACATCAGAAATACTTTAATTTTACCATAAAAATGCATCTAAGTTTATGGTTACCGTATATTTAATTTAAACCTTTATCAAACTTAAAACAATTTCATTTATGAAAATTGACAACAGAAGACGTCCGTCTTCCCAGCCAGTAGGTGCAAATTGACATTCATAGATTTTATGGACATGTAAGTTGGATAACAGTTATAATAATTTAATGTTATAATTAGACTATAGGTAACCATCTTTTAAAATAAACATTGTCATTTTAACCTTAATATTTTAAAATCTAAATGTACCAAAATGTAATTTATGTTTATTGCGTAATTATTTTTTTTTACATTGTTGTATATGTAATATCTACAATTTAGAATAGTGCAATTGTTGTATTAAGTTTGGATCATTTTTTATTAATTGTTCATAGTTTTAATTTTAGTTTAACAGTGCATGTCACTCAAGTGAGTATTGAAACCCATTAACTTGGAGCAATTTGAAGGACGGTTTAACAAAAATAGCCTACTGACCAATGAACACCGTGATGGTTTAGGGCCTAACTTTAGTCTATGGAGGGCTCGGTGGCCTAATGTACAAAACATTACATTTAATTATATAAATATTTTTATAATTCATCAATGTTACGGTTAACTACAAATAAAACAGTGATCACTGACAATTTTGAGGACCAGGGTTATCCAAATGAACTTAGCAGATTATCCAACCTAACTCTGAAAACAAAATTTAAATTTTAAAAAGAAATCAAAATATCACATTGAATCTGAATCTAAATAAACATTAAGCATTCATAATTACAAAAGACAACTGAAGTAGATAAGCACAATTATGTTTGTTTGAGTGATAAAAATATCAAATTAGGTATGCTCTGTGATAGATGCTAAGGGATATCACATTTCCTCATACGCCATTTTGAAAAACAAAATGGCTACCAACACGTGAAAGATAATCATGAATGGTATCATTGGATCACAAACTGATCAAATGATTTTAGGCCTAGGCCTTTATCTGTAATCGAATTGTTACTGATATATTGCTGGTATGTATGTTGCTGAAGGTAGCAACATGACTAAAATGCGTCCAATGTACAAGAACAATTTCTCAAAGGCCATCATGTTGGGTATCATAAGAAAGGTATAATTCTGAATAAATTTGCACAATGGTAAATTCACATACAACATACAAAAGTTGGAACCTTTTGATCAGTGTGCAATTACCTTTCAAATAATATAATTTATATCTATGTTTAGTGATATAACTCTGTCTGTGACAGACATGTTTTCGTTTTCACAATGGTAGACATTTAAATAGGAAATTTGATGGAAATTCACCCCCTAAATTTTAAAACATTATTCATAGAATGTACATAACAAATTTAATACTTTTACCACAATTTGAACAATATGTTTGCTTTTTTTGTACTAATACTAATATAAAGATTTAAAATAAATTACATATAGATTTGGCTACTTCAATTAACACTGACAGACACAAAATAAAATTATAATTGATACATTATTGTGGACAAACTTAATCAAAACAAAAAAAAAAAAAATTCAACAGACCAGGAAGTTATAATCATTATTATCCTCACCATCACCATCGTCACCACCACAACACAACCACCAAAATCACCATATCTATCCATAACTATCTATTTATTATATAATTTTCTTCTGTTGTTACAATTTTCAACAGAAAAAGAAATCAAAATTAATGGAGCTTATGAGTGAAGACACTGTTTATAACAACCAAATCAAAGTGGACTTTAAGCCTACAAAATTATTAAATTTGACTTACTACAAATTTATATTTTTTTATTTTACTGTGTTTGTTAGTATATGTTTTGCATGGAAGGTTCAATAATGAATTATGGCTCAAAGTCTCCATGCAATGTTACTTTATAACCATGGGTGATAGTTTATTTGCAAATTTGGATGAAACAGACTTGATGGATTTTATATACTGGATTGATTTATCCTTGTTCACTGATTGGTTAAAAGCGTTTCACATAATCAAATATAATCCAACCACCAAAGTACTATTTACGGATCCAATTCTGTCCCAATTTTAGCACCAGATGGCGCTATCTCATGTGACCCGGCGAAAGTACCGATGAAAAGCTCTGGATTAAAACTATGGGCCCCTCAGTGACTGCAAAGGTACTATGCACCCCTCAGCAAATAGTACTTTTGCAGTCACTTTGGGACACATCCAGAGCTTTTCATATCAGCATATATTTGTATATTTACTGGAACACCTTTACAACACAATTTTTCGATGTAAGTTGGTGTATCTAACCATGGTCGATCGAGATGTGCATACATGAGGTTCACACTCTCCACCTCAAGATCTGAAGAACAGTATACGTCCTACCATCTACCTATCTGATTGCTTATGTAATGAAGAACACCACAAGTATTTAGGTTTGAGGCTTTGTCATCTATATTATCTAATAAGTAACTTTATTGTTTCTCTTTTTAAACAGAGATAATGATAAAAATGAAAAATAAAAACCACAACATTATACAAAACTTAATTACTGCAAGTATGGAAAATTATAGTAATGCTTATCTTATAAACAACTATCATGTTTGAGATTTACCAGGTCTGTGGCTTTATCAACCCTCCAATGAGCAGGTCTAGAAATTTTAATATAAACAAATATACCAACAAGTCTATTTAAAAATAGACTTGTTGGTGTATTTTTTTATATTGTTGGTACATTTGATAATATTCTAAAAACAGTGACAATGGTGACAATCCGGATTAACACCAAACCTTTGGAGTGCCAAGTCATGGTTTGTTTCAGAAAGGAGTTACTATTTATAGTAAAACTCGGTTTCAGCATTGTCTGATAATATTAAATTGGACCAATATATTTTGTTTTTACCTTCACCCAGATGGTAGTAATAATATATTTAGTTTAGTTTATTCTATATTTAGTTTATCTATTTAAATTCTAAAATACACGTACCCATGTTCAGTGTGCATTTTATGTCATCTTAACAATCAGTTAGATTTGAAAGTGGTCAGGGAGAAAATGTGTCAGTTAACACATGTGCAGTACAGTAGAATCAAGCAATTGAGTTCTGAAGCAGTGGGTATTCATGCCGTTGGAAGTTGCTACAACATGTGACACCAATATACATGGAATATTTTTTGAAAGTGGGAAAAACCCCAGCTTCTTCTTTTAGTACTAGTATAGCTCTACAAGTTTACTGTACTTAAAATGAGGAAGACAGTTTTTAGTTTTCACAATAACATGATTGCTAGTAATATTATTTTTTGATAATATGCAACAGTTCTCATTAAGTCGAAACATCCATCATTCAGCTAAAGTGGGTGGAATATGTCCGATCTGTGTGGACATGTTCCACATTTTCAACTAGACAAGCAAAAAAAGGTTATTTGCCTTGTTTTAGGTGTATTTTTAGTTATTTTAATTTTTGGGGGTTGGAGCACACATAGGGGGTGCAAATTTACTTTGCCGACCCCCCACATTAAATCCACCCTTGTGTTAGGTGGAATTGATGGTTGTATATTGTCTATGCTTAATATTTTTTATATATCTAATAGGTATGTAATATTGTATTTAATTTTAATTATTACACATTACACACACATGCATACATTGTGTGTGAAATGGAAGTTTAATAATTTAATAGATGCTGACTTATTCAAGCCAATGTATAATATCCAGTACACTTAATTATGTTAATTTATTTAAACTTAATTAGATATGCTGGAATCGCCTGTACATCCTTAAATATGACGAAAATAAATGGATCATTAACATCATCAACAACACTGTTGTACTCATCCCCTGAATTAGGTTTCATTGGCGGAGTAATCATCTCTTCCTTCCCAGCAGTGAATTCACCAACAAGAACACGACATAGGTACATGTATTTAAACCCATTACTATCTGGTGGAGAATACGTGTCTCGAGAGGAATAGCGAGCTTCAGCTGCAAAATAGGTTCCCTTGCCATATAAGGCAGCTAGAAAATATAAAAATAAATGGATCATTAACATCATCAACAACAATGATGAACTCATCCCCTGAATTAGGTTTCATTGGCGGAGTAATCATCTCTTCCTTCCCAGCAGTGAATTCACCAACAAGAACACGACATAGGTACATGTATTTAAACCCATTACTATCTGGTGGAGAATACGTGTCTCGAGAAGAATAGCGAGCTTCAGCTGCAAAATAGGTTCCTTTGCCATATAAAGCAGCTAGAAAATATAAAAAATTTAAATTTAATACAGATACAGACAACATTACTGTTATTTTCAGAAAACACTAGAAATTAGCTACAATAAATTTTAGAAACATACTGTAACATGAACATTGACAACAGAAAAAACTTCTTTTGGCATGAAGTGCTGCTGGGGTTGTACATGGCCAAGTGGTTGTGGGTGGGCCAGTATCCAGAGAGGGTGCACAGGGTGCTCGAGCACTTCCCTTAGGAGGTAGATAAAAAATAAAATTAGCATATAAATATGAAGACTAGGAACTCAAGCATCTCCTACAGAGGATATGATCATTCCCTTCAGAGGAGGAGGAAGTAATGTCAGAAGAAAAGAAGCCTGAAGTCAACTGGACGACCACAAAAACCATACAATTATGCCCCAGGTGAGGGGTTTTACCTGCATTTTTTGGCTGTTCAGGAGCCAAATCTCCCTCCCCTCCCCACCTTTAGACAACAGTGTAAGACATCTGGCCTACATGTAGTTTAAAATAACCAGGCTTCTTGTAACTATAAACAGACACCATGCTCACACACAATGAATATTCTGAGGGAATCAAACCATAATTTAATTGATAATGCAAATATTAACAGTTTTTATAGTATTTACTGGTAAACGTCCGAGTACAGTATTAAGAAATATGCAATTTTATATTTAAACAGGAGGATACGTGGGAAACTAGAAGAAAGAAAATTTGCAGGGAGCGAGGTTGAAAAATCAGGAGTCACTCGGTCAAAACGAAAGTTTTAGCATGTACTGTATGTAGCGACTCCAGGACAATCTTTAGGTAAAGATCTATTAATTTTGGAAGTGAAACTATATAAAAAAATTAATTTATAACTAGGTAGAATAAAGAGCAAGATCATATCTGATAATCTACAAGATCATTTTCAGAGAGTGACAGAGTATGATGTAAAATGGTGACTACATAGCATATAAAGCAATAATAAAAATAAATAAATAGACTGAACTCTCGTTCAGAGGAAATGAGCACCCCCCACCCACCCCCTTCACAAAATGAAGTACCGTATCAATGGCTGGAGAAAGGAAGCTTGAAAATAACAGACCCCTACAAAAAGACCTTAAAACAGCAAAAAAGGCGTGTTTTTTTTTGTTTTTTGCTTATTAAAATCCCATCGGGTTTGACTACGCGAATACTGGACATGCCCCTGCCAAGCACTGAATGAAGTAGTTTCCACCTGTTGTGAGGATGTTGGACTATCACTTCAAGAATACCTGAACTACATTAGTACACCATGAAAACAGCCCACACATTTGCATACTTCTATCAAGCTAATCTAGAGCCTGGCAGATACAAACAGAAAATCATAGTAGTGTAGTGAAACAAAAAAGATGTTGTGATCTCTCACAAATGAAGAAGTTGAGATGGAAATTGCCGAGTTTGAACTCCCAACACTGTGTTCTAAGAATCAAAAATAAAAAAAAATTCCAACATTTAATGATAGGGAAATTCTGTCCTAAACCAGAATGAAATTAGTTTCTTGTGATTACCATTTTTTCCAGCATAGCTTCTGTTGAATCCCCCTTTGTTAATGGGTTTAACAGTATCGTGTGCCGTTCCGTGATACAGAAGTCTTTCAACTTCAATTCCTGGCATACTGATCTCAAACGATTCCTTCTTTGCCGCATACTGCTTCCAAAGCTCAAGATTCTGGATGCGAAAAATCTATGAAATTAATTTAAAAAAATAATTATGTAATATTGAATGCCTTTGAGGAGGATACCGAAAAATATTTTGTTACAGCGAGTACAATATTTTTCGGTATCCCCCGAAAATAGGCATTCAATATTATGATTATTATTCAATATAGCTTACTTGTAAGCACCGATTTGTCAGGGCTTTAGTTCTAGGCCTAGCATAGGGCCTAGGCCTGCTGGGTGGTGACCAAGGACTAGGTACTATCTAGCCTAAGTATTAAAATTCAAAATCCATGTCCTTCTCTCGCAAAAAACATTAACATCAACTCTTGCCGGTTTCTTATTATTTAGTAATTTTTCATAATCAACAACTGTTAGTCAATTGTGCGAAATGTTAAATTTTAACAGGTATTTAAGCTTAGATACCTCTTGTGCGTTTGCCACAAACAAAAATGATGCAGAATTGTTTCGCCGATTTAAAATGCAACATTCGGCGTCGGTTTCTCTCTTAGCGAAGTGACATCATTGGCTAATACTGCACTATGCACAGGTGGATACTACATAGTATTAAACTGGTCAAAACGGCAGAATTGAATAATAATAACCATTGTTCATTATGCATAATGTAGGCTGGGTCCTTTGTGAACTGGAGTCCAGGGCCAACTGAACTGTCCACCATTGCCTTATAAGGTCTCCTATGATAAAGGAATGCAGTTGTCTTATTTAGGCTTGAAAAAAATGTGGTCCTAACACCAAGCAATTTAACCACCTCTATATTGTCACTTAAAAAATAAAACTAGGAAAATAAAAATTGATATGCTGCTATCGAAGCAACATGAATATTAAAAAAAATAGAAAAATAGAATTTAAAGAATATTAGTTAAAAGTTAGTTATAAGAGGCTTAATTTGAAATTTGTTAAAATATTCACATACTGTATTAAATTTAAAATGCCATTAACTATAACAAACCTCAATAGGGGTCTGCAGTGTATATTCCTCAACAACAGATTTCTTGAATTTGTCATTTAATTCCAGATATTCCTGGCTTTTAGGATCCAGAGGTATAAACAATATATCCCCTGCTTTCATGGGTTCCCAATTGTCAGGTAATTTTTCCAGTTCTTTAAAAAAATAAAAACATTTACTTATGTTATTACCATTTTATCAATATCATTTTTACATTTTTAAAAATTACAAAAACTGCAATTGTGCAGAAAGTAAAACCTATATTTTTTTCAAAAAAAGTTGTTTTACTATCAATGCTTTTATGAACATATTGAAAACAGGGGAGTGAGGTGGAGAGGAGCACTTCCAGGTCTGGGTGCGTGAGGTTTCTGGTTTTGATTTCGAGAACAAAGAGGAAAAAAACTATTTTGCATGTTTTTTACCCTGTCTGTTATGCATGGCCCATATGTATCTCTATTTTTTTCATTTTATGTTCAGTTTTAGACCTGGCGCTTCTAATATAAAGCGGGAGGGTGGGGGAGGGGGTTCTACGTTTTGGCGATAATAGGGGGCGTCCCTCCCCCATGATCTCCCCTGATCACTGATCATAAATTACAAACAGATTAAAACTGGGATTCATGTATATAGCGAAGCAAGTATCATATGGCCCTCAGTGAGACTGTCAAATCTGAGGACCAACAGAGAAGGCCTACAATGAGTTTATTTTTGGTCGAGGTCATTACAATGGTAAAACAGATTAACCATCTGATAGACAGGCCATATTTTTACCACAGGGAAGGAAATCTGTCATGTGACTGAAGTCTATTAATATTTTTTAGTATTTACTATATTATTATTTATCCAAATGTATTTTCAAAAACTAGGACACAACTAGATTTTGTACATACTGAAACTTTGAGATCTTCCTAGCAGGTAAACCATAAAAAATGAGTTACAACAGTCAAGCCTTGATGTAAAAAGAAGCATGAACCAGAATCTCAGTTGATGTTGGTTCTAGGCACTTCCAAATACTCCAGATTCTACGAACTGATTGAAACCCGGATTTACAGATAATGTTGTGTACCTGATTGGCCATACTAAGTGATGAGTCCATAAACCCTCCAAGATTCATACAGGAAGCCGAAGGTCAATGAACACATCACCTATTTTAATGAAAGGGGTCCAGTTGGCAGGCTTAAAATGCGATGAGAGTTCAATTTTTGCATTATTCATGATAAGTTTATTGGCCTGACACCAAGATCAAACTTCAGCTATGCACAGTTCAAGTTTACATACAGCAGCACCATGCTGAACATAAAGCTGTGTATCATCAGCATATGCCATACACTTCACATATGAAGCGATGATATCAAGTAGCGGAGCAGTCCAACAACTGAGCCCAATGGAACACCAGATTTAAGTGAAGTATGATTTGACAGAGCACCCTTGATTGCAACTGACTGTGACCGATGAGAAATTTGATCAATATTTCATGACTACAGTATCATGTATGAGAAGTAGCATTTTCCATAAATGTTGAATAAATTTGTATAAATTTGCATAATCAATGAATATTATAATTCTATGTAGAGGTTTGAAAGCCCTCAATCATTCCTATAAGATAAAACAATAGAATCAAAATCTGCTGTGAAATGTATAAGTAGCAGTGGTTTTTGTTAATTTGGAATAAAATGAGCATGATTAATGAATTTGAGAACTCTGTGTAAAAGTTTAGAATCCCAATAAAACTAAGTCCTATCAGATAAAACAAAATAAAATCTAAACCAAAGTGAAATGTAGAAGTAGCATAATTCATGAATTCAAATAAATTTGCATTATTAACCAAATCAAAAATCAAAATCAAATCATCTTTATTGCAACCATATTGTCTGACGATTAGATGTTACATATGTGACATAGGTTATACATTTACATAAACATCACATTCAATAACAGAAAGTAAAGTGGCCAGCAATGAGCAAACTACCAATAGTTATATGATCCCATAATTGAGTATGAATTTTTTGGATCGCTCTGTTTTAATTTTAGGTAATGAATAAGATAATGTGTTTCTTAGTTGATATTGGTGAGTTGGAGCAGGCATAGCAGATTGTTCTATCAGTGATCACTCTTCTTGATTTTTAGATAATATCGCTTACAACAATCAAGAAGGCGATCTGAGAGGTGAGGTAGATTTAAAATATTTAAAGCTTGGTCATAAGATATCCCAGGAATGATAGTTGCTACTGCTCTGCATTGGATT
>JAOTQE010125557.1:0-12399 GCA_025631205.1 Nesometra sesokonis
GAACTCAAAAGTGTGTTAAATTAGATGAGTATGGAATATTTCATATATTCAATTGAGGTTATCTCGCTAATTAGTGACCAATTTTCACCGAAATGTGTATATGTTGTAGATAAGAAAACGTATTACATTTGCCCATAAGTGCGTCATGATGCGCACGTGCGCGTCCGTAAAACATTAAATATTCGCAATATCATGTTTTAATTAAATTTCAACATGTACCAGGTCAGTTTGATGTAATATGACGGCCTCTGCATGTGTATGTTGCGTATATTATGTAAGCATATGAGTTGTAGATATGATTTCATGCATCATTATGGCTAATTGAATGTTGTGCGGTCACCTCATTGCCCTGAGAACTTAAACAACTGTTAAAAACGAGGATTATGGAATATGCTATATATTCATTTAAAGATATCGCTAATTCTGCTTCTATTTACTGTCAATTTTCAATAATATTGTAGCAGAGACAATTCTCTTTCTATTAGTGTTGAGTTATTTACATTTTTATGACGTCATCATATTTTAAATGATCGATTAAAGTGACATCAAAATCTATAGGTTTAAAAAACTAAAATTTGTAATAGTACTTATTGTATTAGTATCTGTGAGTAGTATAGGTACTGTATCTAGAGAGAAATGCTGTATTATTCAGATGGGATATCTTTGTCTTATCCTGGATAAATTTATCAATATAGTAGTGCTGCCTCATTACAGCAAACTTTATGTTTAATGCTATCTTGCTCACATGGAAATGTAGTGCACTATTGTTAGTATATTATATCCATGTTTTCGTACTATTTGGTTGAGAGAAGTTAGAAATGCTGTATTATTAAGGTGAGATATCCATTGTTTTTTCCTGGATGAATTTATAAATACAGTACTGCTGCCACCTTACAACTTTATAATGGCCTCAATGCTATCTTGTTCCCATGGAAATTCCAATTTCTACTTGTCACTTGTCAATGTAATCACCTGTTCAATGTCAAGTCAACCAACTGTTATTCCTGCGTTTTCAGTGTTTCCTATCTATTCTACGTCAGATAGATTATTATACATGTAACATTAATAAATCATGCAACATTATATCAAAGTATATTTGTGAATGGATACAGCTGGAATGCTATTGTATAGTAGTTTTGAATATTTTGATTGCCCATGTCAAACAATCACATTTTCAGGGGAAAATGTATTCAAATTCATAAGAAAATGTATTCGTGCCAATTATATAGGACACCACTATATACGACGAAACTTCACGTGGCTCTCGGCCACCTGCAATTTTGTACCAGCTGTGTCTCAACAAAACACATAGTAATTGTTTAACAACAACTTTGTAATGCTCAATCCCTTCCCATAGCGATCCCTATAAAAGGATCCGATCCCCCTGCATAATATTTAGCCACAGATAGTGCCGAGCACAAGGAGAAAGATTGTGCCATGTGTATGGTTTTCCCCAATGCCCATTTACAAGTCTCTACGCTGAGTCTATTAAGTTTATAGAAGAAGATTGTCTACCAGCCAGGACAAGTAACGTAGCGCACTCGATGGATATGATTATGACATCTCTATCGCATCACACGCCCGTATCACCTTATTCGTTGTAGACGAATAGCATGTGTAGTTTTGTTTTTGCTAATAGACTTATGTACTCGGTTATGGAGCATTCCCAATTAGTAACAGTGGGGTAGCTGTCTTTGATTTTTAAAGGGAAAGCAAAATTCTAGAGGTTATTTTGGTAATATTTGAAACTAACAGACGTGCGTATGGGTTTTTTTTAACGCATGCTTAGTAATACTTTTTGTATGGTTTAATCAAAATTTCCAGACGTTTCTTGGTAGTGTCAATTTCCTTCCCTTCGTACATGCTGCCGCTTTGTACTGTTTTTTTATTGCTACTCACTTTTGTTTGTTTTTACCTCCAGGGCGGCGCAAAAGTTGTTTATAGCCCTATAAACGTCTATGGGAACTCATCCAGCTCTATCGGTCATCAATAGAAACACGTTTTAATGTAAACAAATTAACATATTTCAAAGCAAATACAGTATTAGACATCAATCGGATCTATCGAGCTTTCGGTTGGTTGATTTGAGTATTGCCAAAGTGCGAGTCAGCGAGACATACAAGTCACGCAAGCCATGGTGCGAGCCATGCGAGTCACGACAAAATTATATTGGGAACCATGCAAGGCATGTAAGCCATCGTTTTGCCATGCGAGCTATGATTGCCATGGCGAATGTTCGCTAAAATTCCGAAAAAAGTAACAGAGATAACCTTTTAATACTAAAATCAAACCAACTCTTCCATTTATTAAAATATGAATTGCAATATCTTTATTTTTTAGGTTAACATGACTAAATTTATAACTAGACTGTAATGAATTCGACAGCCGAGAGATAAAGCTTCAGCACTTTAGTTTTTGTATGGGTTCAATCATCCGGCACGAAGTTTTCTATTTTCATATTTGTGGGTTTTTTGTTCGGTGGTAGAATAATGTTTTTTTTTTACTGTTGGTAAAATAGACATAGGCCTATGTTTTAATATTACATTATGAAGCAAAGAGAAGATGAAATTAAGTTAGGAGAAGATACGCCCAACAAGAGAAAGAGAAGGCTATTTCTCTTCAAGGTCGAGACGGAATTTAAGAAAAAGTTGATTGTTGATAAATGTAGGGATTTCAAGAAGGAAGTTGGCTGGTTAAAGGAAGTATATGCGACCTATGACCTCTCCCACCAGGAGAGGAGACTGCGAAATGAATTAAAAAAAGAATAAACAAAGGGGAAAAGAACATTAGAATTAAGGACGGAAAAATTGTTACCCTACGGGGGAATGAGTAAGCTGTTGTGATTCCCAAAAATTTAACAGAAAATTATTTCGCTTTCCTTAATGTGTGACATTTCTATTTTCTATTGTGGTTAATCTGTTTCAGAACATCATTTCTAAGAAAAGTTTGTCTAATTTGAAGCTGGATTGTTCCTACACTAACGCTAATAGCATTATCAACAAGCTGGGTGAATTTAGGGCTACCGTAGCAATTTTAAAACCGGATATTATTGGAGTAACTGAATCTTGGTGTAACTAAACCGTAACAAATGCTGAATTAAACATCGATGGATTCTGTCTGTACAGAAATGACAAAATGTAATCTATTGGAGGAGGAGTTTTACTGTATATTAAAAAATCACTTTTGTCTAATCCTAGCAAAGTCTTTACTAATTTGTATTTTGAAAGTTCAATTTGGTCTGAAATTAAGCTCACCGGAAGGAACAAAATTTTAGTTGAAGTAGTTTACCGAAGTCCCAATTCTACAGAAAATTACTTTTTGAAGGGTTAAGAGCGATCGAGTATAGATTTTGTTCACACTTGGTGACTTCACATTTCCGGAAATTAAATGGTCCAGCGGCACGGCTAACTGTTCTGAACTTCATCCAGCTTCAAAATTTGTTGACCTCATGAATGAGCTATACCTTACTCAGAATGTAGACATGGAGACACGTTTTAGAGATGGTCAAATAGCATCTAAGTTGGATCTAATTTTTACTAATGATGAATTTTCAGTTGAAGACTTACATGACACGGCTCCTATTGGAAAAAGGTGACCATGTGGGTCTTGTCTGGAACTATAAATGTTACTCGAATGAGAAGTCGTTATTAAAATCTGATAAAATGAATGTCAAATTAGATTACAGGAAAGGTAACTACCAAAAAATATCAGCTGACATTGTGGGCATTGATTGGGACACAGAGCTGCTTGCAAATGAAGATGTGGAAGACTCGTGGCTTTTCTTTAAAGAGATTTATTACAATTCAATGAGGATGAACGTACCCCAAAGAAAAGTTGTGGTTAAGAACAAACCCAAATGGATTACTGCCAACGTCATTAAAGCTATTAAATTAATATTATTAAAGTACAAGTTTTACAGACTGTATAAATCAACTCTTTCAACTTTTGACATATTACAATATAAGAAACAAAACAATATTACTAGACGGATTGTACGACAGGCACAAGCTAAATATGAAAAATCCCTGATTATCGACTTTACAAGACACCCAAAATCCTTCTACAATTATGTGCGGAGTAAACAAAAAGTTAGGGCTGAAATTAGCAAATTAGAAGATGATAATGGGTTACTGGTAGTCGATGATGCGGGCATTGCAGAAGAACATGCCAGGTTTTCTAAGTCTTTTCATATAGTAGAAAATGATGGTTTGGTTCCAGTTCTTGCCGCCAGAACTAATAAGTGTGTTGAAGACGTACAAATACGTTACGATGTCGTTTTAAACAAACTGTTGAGACTAAAAGGTAACAAATCTCCGGGTCCTGATTGTGTTTACCCCAGTGCCTTGAAAGAATGTGCTGAGGCTGTTGCATTCGCATTAAGTATCAGTTTTAGTAAATCACTCATCACTAGTAAACTACCAATGGATTGCAAGATTGCAAGAGTGGTTCCGATACAGAATCGATGTGTAAAACATCTAACTTTAGGCCAATTAGTTTAACGAGCATGGTTTGTAAAGTGCTTGAATCTATTATTATTATTATTATTATTATTATTGAATCTATTATTATTGAAAACAACCTAATTTCTTGTCACCAGCATGGGTCCAGACAAGGAATGTCTTGTCTTACTAATTTATTGGAGTTTCTTGAAGTAGTTACCCATAATCTTGACTCCGGAAACCCAGTTGATGTCATGTTTTTAGATTTTCAAAAAGCTTTTGACACAGTTCCTTATCGAAGACTTCTTTCAAAACTCCAGGCTTATGGAATTAGAATTAAAAGTAGAATGTGGAAATGGATTAAAGATTACTTATCTGGTCGCTCACAGTATGTAGCTGTTAGAGATAGTAATTCGTCTGCATACCCTGTGCCCAGTGGAGTCCCACAAGGGTCTTTCCTGGGCCCAACCTTTTTCTTTTTGTATGTCAACGACATAACTGATGTCATTAAATCATATGTCAAGCTATTTGCAGACGATACAAAATCTTTGGTCCTACAAATCAAGAACCTAATATGCTTCAAAAAGATTTAGTAGAAGTGTCTAAGTGGTCTGATGAATGGTTACTTAAATTCAATACCCAGAAGTGTAGCACTATGCACTTTGGAACCCATAACCAAAATTTCCAGTATTCCATGAGTTATGTCGTTTTAAGCAATATAGAGTGTGAAAAATATTTGGCAATGAAGACGACTATTCAGTGTACTAGAGCAAAATTATCAAATGCACATTTAAGTACATAGATGTTGAAGGTTTTCAGGTCTTGTATAAATCCTATGTGCGACCATATCTTGAATACTGTATACAAGCATGGAGTCCTGGTTTGAAGAAAGATATCAAAACACTAGAAAATACAATGCAATACAGTGAACGGTTAGAAATTCTTGATCTGTTACCATTAGTCAAGAGAAGAATTAGAGGGGATCTCATAGAGGTGTTTAAAATTATAAACACTTTTGAAAAAGTAAATCCGGATCAATTCTTTCAAAGAAACACAAGTACCAGAACAAGAGGGCATTCAAGTTAAAAAACAACTTATTAGGTCCCTTAATGCAGAGCAGACTTTTTCACCCAGAGAATAATCACTGTTTGGAATTCCCTTCCTAATAATGTGTTATCTACACCCTCAGAGGCCTAAACCTTTCCCACTAATATCAAGTATCAAGTAAGAAAAATCACAATCCAAAGAAACAAATTTTAGACCAACATCATAATATATAGCGCTCTCATTTCAACAGTTTTTTTTAAACCAGGGGCGGATGCAGACTTTTGAAAAGTGGGGGTGGCAGAAGGGGGCCGGTAGAGAGTGTCAAAGTGTTAGGAGGTCCGGGGGAATGCTCTCTGGGAAATTTTGGGCTTGTCGGGAATGGCAGGGGTGCGTTAAATCATATCTTGTCTTCTGTTGCACCCCCTTATATTAGGAGCGCCGGGTGTAACATTGGCCCCAAAAGCATAAATAGACTTAAATTTAGGGCAATAAGGCCACCAGAACACGCAAAGAATGGGAAAATAACCTTTTTTTTGCTCAACAGATCCAAACGGGAAACCATGCACACCCGGACTTGGACAAGCCTCCACCCCCTTTCGTCCGATCCTGGATCCCCCCTGGGAAGGGCAATGTACCCCCGACAGGTTGGTGGGCTAGATTGGGGTACCGAACGAGTACTTGTGTAGGCCTAATAGATTTATTATTAACAGGTAGATGGTGAATTCCACAGAATACATACCCCCAAAGTGCAAGTCAATGTAAGCATCTACTATCCGGAATCCAACCAATCAAATCGTGTTACGTTCTAACGCTGTTGCTATGTCAAAATTTCGCACGCGCAATCTTTCATAGAAGTTTCAAATTTATCAATAAAGAAAAGAAAGTTTAATCCAATTCTAAAGACATTGACAACATAAAATATGTGTGACATAAGTAAATAATTTGTATAACAAAAGAATATTAAAAATACAATTGTAAAACAGTTATTATTATTTATTTATGTATTATTTGGATAGGCCTATATTTGACGTAGCCTGACGAAATCCAAAATAGTAGGCGCCTACATGGGACTGGGTTTCTAAAGTGTTAAGTTCACCATCTAGCCCTAAATAATAAATCTATTGTAGGACTGCACATTCGATATCGATAGACAACCAATTATCTTTGTGTGCATGCGTAAACCAATATCGTAAGAATAGCAATGGGACTCGTCGTAAGAATAGCCACTGCCTAAACATAAAACCAACTAGAATTAATTGCATGGTTTCTAATTAACAAAATCGGAACGCGAAGGTTCCTAATTTAAATATGAACCATTGATGAACTTTGAAATTTATTAATCAAGGAGGATATTTAAAAACAGGGAAATTAAGGCGAGGCTACATTAAATTTATTATTATTGCTAAGGTGTTCCTTTTTCTTTATATTTGAAAATGTGACACTAAACAAAACCATTTCCGAGAGGTAATTACCTCAGTGGCGTATCCAGGATGCACACTTCTTCAGAAATCGAAAAAAAAAATTAATTATATAAATATGATTGGTTCTACTACACAAAATGCCCATCCTTATAAAACAGACTCCATGGCATTATTTTCAAGGCCCGTACGCTGGGTTGTTATGAGAGAGGGGTTTTTTTTATGAATATGAGTAGATGGCTGCAGCAGTTGTGATTGCTGTGTTTGGGGATGTGGACACAAAAAGACTGACTACGCCAAGGGGTGTTGGGAGGGGAGGATTCCCTCCAAGAAGATTGTTAAAATTAATAAGCCTCTTACACGCTCATAGAAACCATCGAGCAGCCAGGATGGAATGGAAGGGCCTGGGTCACTGTCAGCGAAGCCAGCAGGTAACGCTGGGAACCAGGGGACGCACGATGTTTGGGTCGGTGTTTAGAGACCGAATGCTCCGGGAAAAAAGCGTTATTTTACATTTTGAAATAACTAGAGACCATCAGAATGTCCTGTTTTGCAGAGCATGGGTTTTTAACACATCGGTCAACCACAGGAATTCTGGAAAGGAGGAAGAAGATGTTATAAAGTTTACACCGAAATTTTAGCAATTACCTATCGGATGGTTTGTTTTTAGTAAAGCGTCACATTTTAAATTAACGCGATTAATTATATATTGAATATCAAAACTCTATATGTTCGAAAACGACAAACTACAATGTAGTCAATTAAAGTTCGAGTCATTTTATCAAATAGGCCTATGTACAGTTTGATTGACTTTTGATGTTACGGAATTTCTTTCTCGTAGCAAGAATTGTTTGAAAGAATGCATGGGATAGGAGCGGATACAGACACACTTAACGTAGCAGAAAGCGCGATTTAACCTACATGGGTCTGGGCTGAGGTACGAATTTAATGTAATTGAATAAAAAGAGGCATCTCTGCTCTGAATGTTCAGAAATTGCTTTCTTTTCGATTTAATATCTGGCAATTAAGGTACTGAGAAGTTGTTAGACATGGACCCAAGTCGATAGAAAGGAAGTTTCACCCACACCTTTAAAAACTCCAACTGCGAAGTTGCCTTTACCTTTCAGGCTGAGGAATCGGAGGAATCCTACATAATTTCACCTCAAAATTGTCACTTGAATGAGTTGGGAATTTAGGGTTTTAGACACGTCGCGTAATTTGTTCACTGCCCTATTCTCTGGTTTACATGAGTGGAGATTTTAGGCCTACTTTTAATTAGAAACAGTGGTGGCGCTACGGGGGGTGGGGGTAAAAAGCACGCCTATTTTTTTTTTGCTTGTCAATTTAAAAACCGGGGACACGCCCACCCAAAATGTGACAATTTAGCCTACTAAAACAAACTATTTTCGAGAGGTAATTGCTACAACTTCGGTGTAAACTTTATAACGTCTTCTTCCTATTTCCAGAATTCCGGTGGTCGACCGATGTATTAAAAACCCATGATCTGATCTGGAAAACGGGACATTTTGATGGTATCTGGTTATTTCAAAATGCAAAATAACGCAAATTTTCCCGGGGCCTTCGGTCTCTAAAAACCGACCCCAACATCTGGCGTCCCCCCCTGGTTCCCAGCGTCACCTGCTCGCTTCGCTCACACTAACTCGGGCAATGCCTAAACTACAACAATGGAGATTTACCTCTCGACTGCCAAATTCATTACAGCCGGATTACAAATTGAGCAACGTTAACCTAAAAAATTCAGATATTGCTATTTATATTATAATATTAATAAGTCAATACATTATGTTTGATGGAAGCATTGGTTTGATTTAAGTAGGCCTATTAAAATGTTATTGCTGTTACTTTTAGCGAACATTCGACATGGCTCGCATGGTAAAACGATGGCTTGCATGCCTCGCATGGTTCCCAGTATAGTTTTGTCTTGACTCGCATGGCTTGCACCATTTACTTCTCTGGCTCGCATAAATTGCATGCCTCGCTGGCTCGGACTTTGTCAAACCCCTTGATTCTTTAATTTAACGTTTATTTTGTTTTTTTTTTCATGGTGGACTTGAATCAAATGTTTCGATGTTTATTCCCTTTTTGATTAAATGCAGATACAATATATTTTATTTCCTGCTTTTATTAGTATTATTTTAGATCACATGTTTCATTTTGATTACTATATAATTATTTGCAATATATAAGAATTGGTAATAAATATGACAAAGTCAAGTGAGTATCGCATTCAAAGATAACTTCCGGCGTGAACTTATACTCAGTCATTTCCTGTTGCCTCATTGGCTGATGGAATAATCTCCAGACTTAGTATGTGCAGTGGGCTGTAACTAGCGAATCATTGGTGTTATAATAATAAAACGTGCTGTGATGTACACAGACTGTAAGGTATTGAGACGGTGTGCCGAGGATTAGTAACTTTCAATAACAACTTAATATATTACTAATTAGTTCTTCATATTTTGGTGATTTAATTGGCTTTAACAAGAATGATGTATATATTATACTACTGACGAAGATGGGTGTTCTAAAGGAATTATGTTCCAGCTAACTATGTGCCGAGAGTAGCATCATATTTGACGTGGTGGAAGTTATCTTTTGTGACATTCTTGTTTGGTTTTATCGAACTTGGCATTCCTGGCAAGGACAGTGTTGTAATAAGACGCCAGGGGAGCATATACAGCCAAGGAGACATTAACTTTTTGTCGCCATTTTAGAAAGGTAAGAGTATTTGTGTTATTCCACAGACACCACAGATAGTAACAAGTTGTTACGCGCGCGTACAGAAAGGTGCGCGCCGTGTAGAGACAAACTGTGGCCACTCCTACCATCCAGTAGTTACTATCTATACTCGCGCGTTTTGTGTATTTTTATACCTCGATGCTCTATTCTATTGTACTCAGTTTGTTCCTCTATGGTGTCACTGACTGGTCGAGTCGCTTTTGGTATCCCAATAGCATTTTACACCTCCCTGATCTAAACTGTTCAAAAACATTTTGTCTATATATCAGGCCAACAACAATACAGCTTCGTACCCAGGACTTTAGAGGGGGGCGGGGGCAGAGCCTGCCCAGTCCCACCCACCCTCTATCTCTCTCTATGTAAGTGTCTGCAATATAATTATAATATTTTAAATATAAAGTGTGATTATTTTTATTCACATGATTTTTACGGTGTTTAACATAAAGATGGTATGTTGATATCCTAATAATGTACAGGTTATTATATTTTATAGCCGTCGTCACCTGTACCCAATGATAGATTACCAATGTATTAGGATCTATTAATATATGATGATTTTGGCTAGACATGCCGCATTGATGTTTGCAAAAACATGAATTATGAATGAATTAATTATTATGATTTATCATCATCATGTTTGTTAAGAATGATTAACATAGTATTTTACGACACATGGTAATTTAATTCAATTCAATTCAACATTTATTTGACCAAATTACAAAATATAACTCAATGAGACATATGGAACATATAGAGAAATAAACAATAACAAAATTACAAATGACTAGTTTCAGCCTCGACCTGTGGCAGGTCAATATTGCGATTAAGGGGGTGGGGGGGGGGTTAAATCCCCTTTTTTAAAGTAAAAAGAAACCTCTTGCAATGACAGGTTCAATTACTTTCCATCCGGGAGCCTTGTATACAGCCGCTGTGCATATTTCCATAAATCCAATCTCAATTCCATGCATATAATCATATTTTTTGTTCACAATGTGTTATTTTAAAATCATTATGTAATTTTCCAGGTGACAATACAATCTTCAAATACAACGGATACAATACCATACAATCGTGATTATTATTCTTTCAGCAGGGAACAGTGAAATTACGCAGTGACCATCTTGAATTGCTCATTAATTTTTGTATAGGCCTCTTACTGAACAACAGCTGAGCTTAATCGGCCTCATTCAATCATTGACAGCCTTTTAAACATTTTCATCAATGGTTAATATGCCTCATAAAATTATCCCGAATAAGTTATAATTATCCCGCTTCTAGAACATTTGGGATTAAAAAATACAGAATAGCCCAGTGTTCTCCCCAGCATAATGGGCAAGCATCATGATATACATCTTAGTTAATTTTAATTGAGGGTGACGCAGAATACTTTAAATAATTATTACCCTCGCCCCTCTGAAGTGGGGGGAGGGTATTGCTGCGTCTGTCTGTATGTCTGTCTGCGTGTTTGTGTCTGTCTGCATCCATATCTCAAAAAGTATTGGGCTGGTCAACCGTATCTAGGTCCTCCTGAGGTTTGGTGCTGGTCCGCCTTACCACATGAATTATGGATTATAATCTATATGATTTTGTGTCTACTGCCCTCTCTTAAGTGACAAATAACACAGTAGATACTAAACAGGCCTGACAGTTACTAATATGCTCTGGTCCTATTTGTTAGATATTGGTAAATAAAAAAATTCACTTACTCAGAGACAGAAATTTTTGAGACACAACGTTTCGGCTCCTTCCACTAAGGGCCTTGATCACGTGAATGTTGGAATGCCGTCAGGTGACGCTCAGGTAAAACTCTATCGTAAATCGGGGGGAGCTGCAGGCCTTGTTCGTGGTCATCTGACTAGACTAGACGGCATTCCAACATTCACGTGATCAAGGCCCTTAGTGGAAGGAGACGAAACGTAGTGTTTCAACAATTTCTGTCTCTGAGTAAGTCAATTTTTTTGTATTTACCATCATATTCCAGAGACCATGACTAACATTTTTCATCTTCTGTTGGATATTGTCATTAAAATTCCAAACATAACCTTTCTTGTCCCATGAATAGAGTATGTAGTATGTTTATTTTGTGTGCCTGATATCACAGTGAAAGTATAGGAAAAGAGTGAAAAAGTATGGCTTTAGGCTGTTCACAAATGAACGCACAAACTAACACGAGTGGAAAACCTCATTCAAAAAATAAGCGAGGGTGTAATCCTTCACGATTACTTTGTCTTGTTAAGCATTGAAAGTACAGCGCATTCTTAGACTATGTAACGTTTTGTTGGGCATCATAAAAGACGTTTTTAGCATCATGTTTAATTTTAAGGCATCAGATTGAAAAAAAATCCGAACATCATGGAAGACAAGCATCATGGCCAACTGTCAATTTGGTTTTGTTTTCACGAATGCTATGCAGAATCTTCGTTTTGAACAAATGCATGCGTAAAATATATTGAAGTTGAATATTTCATTGTTGTTAGTATTGCTATGTCCAAAGCTTGATCATCCATGAATTACAATATAAATGAGACCTAAAATATTAATCGGTATGAAACAGGACAGATTTGATAACTAGTGGGGGCTGTTAGGGATATTTTGGTTCAAATTCTTCCAAAAGCACCAGATTTTGTTTATAGGTCACCCACACCATACCATTTAGAATTCTGACGGGCGCCAAGAAAATTGACCCCCAGGGGTCACGTAATTTGCATATTAAAAATGGCGGCCATTTTCTAATT
>JAOTQE010125568.1:0-12399 GCA_025631205.1 Nesometra sesokonis
TGCTCTCTTTCTTCTATATGAAAGTGTTGGTAATTCTAATTCTTTGAGTCGATCCTCGTATGATCTTTCCTTTAATTATAGAAACTTTAAAGAAACATAAATGGATAAATTTATCTTTTATTTTTTTTTATTGTATTTTTTTCTTGTTATTTATTTTTTATATAAATATTATATCGCAATCATTATTTTTTTCTTTCCTTTAGTTAAGATGGTGGGTCAAACAAAAAAAAAACACTATGGTTTACTTTTCTCAATTAAGATATGACCTATTTTATCAATAGCCTATTATTTTGTATTATCTTAGTAAGTGGATTTTGTTTTAATAATTATCATATTTGTTATGTTTTTTTTTTGCTTCATCTGAAAAAAAAATTATTTGATTTGATTTAAACCGTATACAAATGTACGAGAAAATATACAAGTCAAGTACACTACAATGTATTTCGATGTTTTCTTAGACTATTCAGACGATGATTCACGAGTATAAATAAGCTAAGCTATTTAATAAGGCATCATGTTAAAACGCTGGTAACCGCAACAGTTAAATATAATTTTAAGTGTCACTGGTTAATATCTATTACGCTTTTAACAACCACTGAAATACATTTAATTACAAACATGCACATACAAAATACTTGTATCCATTTTCCGGACAATCAACTTTCAAAGTATGTATATTTTGGTTGATATGTCCGGAAGCATTTGACGGTTCACAGTTTGCAAATCCGTTTTGTTCATTATGATCCATTTTTTTTAAGTCTGAGCAACAAAATTGTTTTCATTTTCACACACGATACTATATGCATTAGAGTTGAGATAACTGTCAAATTCCTTCAACTTATTGTCTTTGTAGAAGTTCAGTGGGGGTTCCGTAATGGTAATTCCTTTCATTTCTTCCTTCCGCTTCAGATGTAGCTATCTTAAACTCCTTTTTAGTCAGCTCATTTTCGGTTCTACACTGGGGAGAGATCAGGTTACCAGGTACATTCGTATTTTCAGATTTATTACGCAATCTTTATATACTTGTTCAATTCCATCTTCCATGTATCCTTCATCCCCTCTATCTTTTTCTTTGAGTGTCCATATGTTCTTTCATGACAATTCCTTTAACTTCTGTCCAGAATTATCTAGCAATCCTTTTTAGCCTTTTTCATGCTTCTTGATTGCCTCTATCTAAGCGTTAGAAACCCCACGAAGGTTTTTCCAGAACTTTTTTTTTTATAAATCTAGTTTTAAGTAGTTTCTGCTACCTTAAAAATGTTTACAAATTATTTGATTTACGAAATTGTTTTCACTTGAAACGGTTCAACGTTATTGTTTGGGAGATCGGTTACCGTATTTTACTCCACTTTATGTTCAGATTTAGTCAGCAATGCACGTCTTGTCCATTTCTATCCTCCCTGTGCTCTTGATCCCATCTATCCTTTTCATGGAGAGTTTCCTGGTTCCTTTAGGACTATTCCTTCAATACAACTTCCTCCAGATGTATATACCAATATTTACCTCCTTGTCCAATCGTCTCTATCCTCCTAGAAGTTCCATGGGGTTCTATAACTTAGTTTTAAGAATAGTTTCTGCTAAATTGAAAATGATAATTTAAAATAATTTGATTTTCAAACCTGCTTTCATTGGAAACTTTTTTATATCGGTTGTGGTGTAGACCTACTGTATATGAAATTCATTCCACTAAAATCCAAATGTGTTCGGAAAATCTCTACTTTTCCAATTCCCTCTTTTTTTTGTTTCTTTATGCTCTATTTGGTTTTATCAGAGCTATTTATAAACCTATTCTATTCTATAAGTTGATTTTTTTTTTATTATTATTTTAACCCTACAAAAGTCATCCACCCTATAAAGCAATGCTATCTACACAACGCAACGGGATGTGTGGGCATGGCAAAGATTATCATTCGCTTAGCCTGTTTGAACATTTGTCGGTATTGTCCCGAGTGGTTCGCAAGGAAATTAGTCCAAGTGTGTATTTTTCATATCAAAGAAATTGTTAACGAGAAGCAGTACAGTAGCTGGTTATTACGCAGTAACTGTAAACCATGTGTAAATGTATATTAATTTTCGTTGCCTTGAAATGTTACTGATATTTAAATTGATGAAATTGTTGTGGGTATGAAGTAGCCAGTGGCGGACACAGGGGTGTTGCCCTAACTTGCCCGGGCAACTCCCTTAATTTTACAATTCTGATTTCCGAGCATCTGGATGTTCAAAATTATCACATAATCTAAACCTTTATAGCTGATGTGGTGAACTGACAGTCTGAATGTGAAGAAACCTAGACATTTGGGCGCACCTAAAGGGTGTGGGCGAGAGGGAGGGGGAGGGGATCCTGATCCGCCTTTAAAAAAATTCTATTAAATTAGAAAAAAAAATCCGCCACTGGTTTTATCTGATATTTCTGTCAGCTTAAAATTGTGTAAACTGGTGCAACAAATGCAAATTCTCTGATGGTCATTGGTTTTTGACTCCTGTGCAACCCTCTTTAATTTATCCTGCGACCGCTCTTAGTAGGCTACCCAGTGACTTAATAATGTTTAATAGTGAGGTTTCGCAACTTCACGAAATACGAAAAAAATACTTCAAAAATTTTTGAATTTTAATAGAACACCTCGAATATCTGTCACAGTTGGTCAGTTTTGTTAAGACGATCATCAACGATTCGTGGGTAAAATCTGAGCACATTGAGCAAGATGTAAGTGTGACGTACCGGTATCCGTTTTCGTTATCATATTCCGATTTGCGAATTCTCCCTATTTTTCCGAACTCTTATACCGAAACAAGTTTCCTTAACCCAGATAGCTCAAGCTCTATCTCCAAAATTTGAAAACTGCTTGCTTCCCACACACAACTATTAGTTTTTTTTTATAGGAATGACACGTTCCAAATCTGTTGTTGATAACCACAATTCCGCAACATTGGTAATTAATACTCTTCGACAAATTTGAAAGCGCGAATAAAAACAACTCACTGATGTTTCGATTTAAGATTTTCAGCTCTCTTTATTTTGCTTAAGATAAAGTTAATATATGTGTTTAATGAGGCATTACGAGTACGAATTAAGCGTTGATTGAAAAGCTATAAGTAGGTCTGAGAATTAGCTAAACAGAAAGCACTTCGATCTTCACGATTATATATTAAAAATCCAGGGAAACTATATTAAACAAATTTGTATTGTAAATTTCTAATTTGTCTTTAAAATTAGGGAGTACACGGTTTTGTACCTTAAAATTGAAATAATCAAATTTAATAATTACTACAGTAGTTTAGGTTTCAATTATTGAATTAGCCTACTTTTAACAGATTAAGTCTTTTTTTTTTATTTATAAACAAACATTAAATATTGCAGCACGACTAGTAATTCGTACATTCTAGTCTGAGATAGTCACGTAAACAGCAAAACGTTGACCTCCTGTTTACTTTTACAAATATTCAATCTAATATTAATTTTACATTTGATAATATTACGCATAAACATATGCTGTGTGGATCGCTCAGTCACGGCATTTCTTAATGACGTTCACATGTGAATAGAATCTTCCTCACGTATCCTTATTTATTTATTTTTTTAGATATGAATTACCTATTTTAATGTAATATGGAGTGAAACAGTAAATTCAATCATCGCCAGTTGTGGCGTTAAACGGAGTGTTGCTCCCACAACTCGTCGGTGACACCAGGGAACAGTTAAATTACTGGTGACACGAGGAAAAGGTACAATCTGTAAGGTGCGCGTCTAGAAATGTCCGTAAACATACTGCGCGTGCAGTTGTCAACAAATACGAGCGTTTGTGTCTCTGCACGGTTTGTTCCTCAACAATAAATTTAAGTAAAGAATAAAATTGTAGTATCCAAAAGAATTAAGCAACTGGCAAAATCTAAGCCTCGGAATTAAAATCAGAAGAAAGCTATACTCTTAATGCAAAGGGTGAAGAATGAACTGAGTGGCTACTCCAAAAAGAATGAAAATTCACTCTAACCGATTGACAATTCACTCAAAAAGAGTGGAATCATGCACTCTTTTGCACAGTTGCTAAAAATTCACTCTTTAAGAGTGAATGTCAGGTCACATTCACTCTTTTAAATATAACAGAGTAGAGATACATCTCACTGACAGAATAGTAGGCGTTCTGAAAATACCATCGTTTAAAATGACGATATATACATTTCAGACATAATTAACTAAATATAAGTTACATAACTAACAACGAAAATATTGATTTGCTAAAGAACCGAGACGTCTCAGAAGGAAAATTGAAACCAACGTCTATGACAGATATGCAATAAAAAGAAAGAATAAAGTTATAGCGGAAATCCTAAAAAAATAACATATTCATATTAAGAAACGATAGCATTTGGTTTACTTGTCATAATTCCAGTCCATTTGATTAAACTGTATTCAGATTGGTTTGTCCTATCAATTATATTTATAAATTTCTAGGTTACCGTAAAGCTTCTAATAGTCACCCACTAATATAGTAGTAATCTCTGCTTTAGGAACCCCTCCTAAAAGTTTATCCATAATAACAACCCACTACTCTAATAGTAACCCATATTACAATCACAGAAACTATAAATAAAATGACAAACCATCGTTTTTCCCCGCTCAACGTTTCATTCCTAAAGATTGCATTGATAATTATCAAGGAATAGGAGGTGGACCTTTTTTCTTTTAGTTTATTGATAAAGTTATATCAACAAAATGCATTTACTTGTGCTGTATTTAGTTATTTATTTATATTAATTGACGCAAAAAATTGAGTGGGTTACTATTTCAAGTACCTATATAATGCTTAGGAATAGTAACATCCTACTCTAAAAGTGACTCTCCCCAAAACACAATCAAAGAATACTAACCAGTGCTATTAATAGAAGCTTTACGATATTGCTTTCTTTAATATAGTAGTAATTCAAATATATAGGCTTTAAATTCTTAAATTTTTGGGTGCGTTTTTAGAACATTCGTATTCTCTTGTAGAAATTTAACACCCAGATTCAGTTTACAAAACGATCAAAAAATTGTTAAACTATGTGCAATATATCGATGTAAAATTTGAAGGAATGAGGTACAGGCCTAGGTAGGGAACCACTATTACCCTCTTTTTGTTCCTTCTGTAAATTTGATTAGTGTTTTTGCACTTTAGAAATGAAAAATCGTAAAACGGCTCCATATTATGCAGAAAAGAAAAATAAAATAAAATGTCTTCCATGTTGGTACGTGTTATGCAGCGTGAAGGTAGCATAAATTGTGCTGTATAATTCCAACATTACACAATCAATCTATTATTTACACTATTGAAGAAACGTTAGTGACGAACTTTTTCAAACTTCGAAATGCTACCACTTGTCAACACACCCTATCAAATAACGATATTAAAAAAAATAAACCTCGTACATCGTACAAATGAAAATATATCTACTAGGGATCTGTGGCATTTTATCAATTCGAACATATACTTTTTTCAGCCGATAGCAGTAATGGTTCGGATAATTATCTATATTTCTGCCAATTTATTAAACACGATTTAAAACGGAATCCCCTAGGCTTTGACCTCCAAGATGGAGAAGGGAAGCTTTTATCACGTGGCTGTTGCCTATCTATCGGTACGGTTTTAGTTTAAAAAGCCGCGGTATACTTTTGATTGAATAAATTGTGTTACTCAAAATAGAAAACACAATCCCACTACTGAAAATAGATTGACATACATACCTTAATTGGATTTCAGCAGCGGTTAATTAAAACGTAAGTTCTTGCTATTTTAATCGTGGGCTAAAACCACGGGTTAGCGCGTTCGAATTTTGGGCCTACACATCACAAGTTTAATAACACTCTGGGGAAAAGTTAAATTGTTGATTCATAGTTTCTAAACGTACATTGTGTTCTTACGATAAAATATAGAACCATACTGTTAAGGGTACAAATTAATACAATTCAATTACAAAGTATGGTGATGGTGATGGCCGTGGTCGTGATGGTGATGGCCATGGTGTTGGTGGTTGGTGATGGACATGATGATGGTGATGGCCATGATGATGGTGGTGGTGGTGATGGCCATGATGATGGTGATGTCATGATGGTGATATTGGTGACCATGGTGATGGTGATGGGATAATAATGGCCATGATGATGGTAATTGCGGTGGCAGTGGTGGTGTTGGCCATGGTGATGGTGATGGCCACGGCAGGGCTGGTGATGGCCATGATTGTGTTGATGACGATGACGGCAGCGACGACGGCGACGTGAAGAACGAAGATGTAAGGGAAGATAGCGAAGATATTTATCCGATATTTGATAAAGATGATAAAGATTTTTATTACGATGATAACAAAGATGATGACGATAATTACAATAACTATGCAATACAATTATATATAATGTGTGCCAAATTTATCATTATTATTAATAGTTGTGAATGTACTATTAGTAAAATACGGATAACAGACATATCGGCGCTTACTAAATTACTTTCATTAACGTAGGTCACACATTTCATAAGAATTTACACATTAATTAATCCGGGCTTTTGACCGATTATCGTGTACTCGATTTGACCAAGTGCAAACCGAAATGCATTTGTCTATCCATGAAATCAAATTTGATAAATATAGAATAGGTCTTATTATGCAGGCACGAATTAACAGTTACTTTAGAATGACAGAAATTGTGTTTCTTATTATGGTTTATTACATGTATTTTGGTATAGTTACTGTATTTTGTATAAATCTAGTATTACACAGTCTTTTCCAAAAGAAATACACTTCGATTTTTTTTTTGACAAAGAAACTTTGATAGTGTTTTTGCTACTTTCAAAATATATTAATCAATATCATAATAAAACGTTATTAAATTATAACGTAATTTATAATTGACATTTATAGGCCCTAAGGCCTTAAAGTAATTAATTTGTTGAATTATACATTTCTATAACCACGGGAAGTCTTATACTTATAGACCTAACAATTGCTCTCCTGTTTTAAATTTTACGGTAAGCGGAAAAATTGTTTCGTTTTGTTGAAGCTAAAATGACATTGAACTACCCAAGTAGTTATTCAAGTAAAATGAGAGATAGTTTATTCACAATACGTACCCTAACGTCATCGTGTTGTGAAGCTTTTTTTTTTGTTTGAGTTGGCGATACGAAGGCTTCTTTACAGTAAATTGTTCGGAAACAAACTAAACATATCTTTTTTTAACTTTTATAGTAATATTAATATGTCATTTATATAGCGCTTATTGCCAAGGCCTCTAGGCGCTTCACAATTACTACCCCAGTCATTTGAACAAACGCCTATGGGAATGCAATCCATTTCACAATGTTGCAGATGTATAATCATCGCATATGGCATTTGTACCTCCCAGGAACCCATTTTTACTTTTGGGCGGAGAGAGGCAACATGGATAAAATGGCTTGCCTAGGAACCCAAACAGCTGACCAGAGTGAGTCTCGAACCACCGACCTTTTGTGATTGGAAGTCCAAAAAGCCACCTCTGTGACAACTGCTTCTATAGCAAGATGCAATCATTATTCTGGTGGTTACCCTTTAAAAAAATAATTATGTTAACATGGTAAGTAATGGTAGTGACAAGGTAGATAGAGGTAGTTAACAGGGTTAACCCTATAAAAACTACCATCAAGGAATACTATCAATGATATGGTCAGCAATGCTCTACAAGTCTACACTGGAAAGTACAGCCATTATTTAGAATAAACCACTAAAGCAGTAATAACATCAACAGACTCGTAATCATATACTACATTACTAGGTAGTTCTCTGTGGTGTTGGTAGATCTCCCCAGTAAGTTAACATGGTAGATCTACCTAGTCAGAGGGTGTTATTTTTTCAAAGGGTAGTCAACTCGCCGGTGTAACACGTATAAACGCCGGTGTAACACGTATAAAATAAACTATACACTTACCTTGTCTTGGTGCAATAAACATATCCCCTCCATTGATGCTTGCATCTTGAGAGGTATGTTACAGTCCGTGAGGTATATACAACATATGAACGGCGGTATCTAGAAAATAAAAATAATGTATAAAATGTCAACTCTTACTATTGAACTTTTCATTTTGTTTTGGTTCAGGACATCGGTTTAGGAAGTGAATTACTTAGACCTACCTACCTATTTGGTTGGTTCCATGAGTTATAACTTAATAGAAGGTCGGATTTACCGTGAAATCTGGTTTTCTGGGTGATCGTTTTGGGAAAGTTATCACACTTATTTATATTTTTCTTTGCGGTCTTTTTGTCGTTTCCATTTTGTAGAACCTTTACAGTTTCTATACATTTCTCTTTCGTTACTTCTTCTTTATATTCCGTCTTTATATTCTCTCTCGTCAAAACGTTTGAGTTGTCAGCTCTTTTTCAATAACTGTTTCTATATATTAGCATTACTTGGTTTTGAGTCTTTCTACAAATAATTAGTACCTTTCATATGGGCTATTCTTATGCTAAATTGTAGTATATTGAAGAGTTGGTGAATCGCATCTAATGATAGCATGATACCATCAAGCAAAGGAAGAAGAGGTGGATTGGGCACATAATACGACACGATTTTCTTGTTAAGGATGAAAGTAAGTACTAATGGTAGGAAAAAGGCCAAGAGGAAGAAAGAGAATAATGATGCTTGATGATATACGAAGTCGAAGGAGCTACAATGGGATGGCGGAAGTCTGGAAGTATTGTAGTAGGATGCTATGAGGGACGTGTCTTGCGGCAGAACACTATTGATAGCTTGATATGTTCATTTCCATCCGACAATGTTGCTCCATTTTAACTGACTTCTCGCTTTCTTTTGCAAATTTCGTTTTTTTCCCCATTGCAGTGAAACCACCACCTTTATTCATTTATTTCTCATACATAGTTATGCATCATTATTTTTCCATATTTTTAAAAACTTCTGCTAAAGTAAAATATTAAGGTTTCTGATCTTCTTAATAAGTCTTTACCTTTGTTCTCACAAAACATGAATGTAAACACTACGAAAATAAACTTTGGTGATTATGCCAGCATCCTGTAAAGTATCCCTCTGGTGCTTAAAAGTGCGTCCATCGTGTTGTACACGTGCCTGTGTGTTTACTGTTTTTTTTTTCACCAAAGTAGGCCTATTTCCTTGTTAATTTCACTTTGCACAATTAGGACGAGTTTCAAGATTTAAAATACTGACCTTTTTCTGCAAAATAAAATCCCCTTGTTTATGGTAAAAATAAAATATATATAAAAATGATTTTTATTTTACCTAAACACTGTAAGCGACCGATAGTTAGAGACAACAGGCAGACAGACGAACAAAACAAGCAATCACCAGAAAGATCAGACAGACATTACTGCAGCAAGAATGTGAAACACTGTCTGTCTCTCACACTTTCAAGAAAAACTTGTAAACTTCACTCTCAAGAGGCTTACATAGCTTTAGGTATACATGTAATGTTGTTCCACAAGGCGCCATGAGCCTCGCCGACGAGGAAGGATATCGGCGCTATACAAGTCTTCACTTACATCGTTTTTACGAATAAAATTATGTTATCTATATATCACAGTATAACCTATCTTTTTTTCAGTGCACATACATATTTTTAAGTATATAAATAAGTTGTCCAAGCTAATTCAGCAATATTGATAAATCAACGATGACTTCACAATTGTTGGTCAAATGCAGTTTTGTTTTATTCCGAACCGAAATCTATCAATTAGCAATGTAAATTTTCATTCACTAAATACTGATTTGAAACAATTTATTTCAATATTTCTTTAAAGTTTCACACACTAGTTGCTATAGTAACTCAGATAGGCCTATAAGCCCTACAAATATGATGTTTTAATTAAGGAAATACTTCATTAAAGCTGAAGGAATATGATATAATTTACAACAGTCTGGTTAAGCTTGCTGTTCCATATGTTATTCTGACTATGAAATCCGATAATCAACTCAATTTGATATTTCAGCATTAAATCTATATTTAGTTATTACGGTAATGCACTATAAAAATGACAACTTTATCATGCTATTCCATTGTTTTATTATTTTCTTGGCCAATTTACTCTATTTTTCTGCATTTAAAAAATTCCATAGTCTAATTTCAAATAACACTTCTTACCATTTTTCGGATAATTGCAGATATTTCTTACAATTTAATGGATAGTTTAATTTATTTAACAAATAAATCCGTAAATTATCAGACTCGATTATTGAAAATTGAACTAAAAATGCAGAGGTCTCAAGTCTCCTGAAAATGGCGTGAGTCTCCTGATTTTTTAGTCATCTCCTGCCTTCCAGAAAGAAAACATTTTTCTCCTGAAAATTTTAAGTGTCTCCCAAAAATATTCAGAGTAGGTCTTGGCCTAGGCTAGGAGCAAAATCAGTTGTCCCTTCAAAAAATTCCACCTCTGCTCAGTGCTAAATCCAATTTATATACAATAATATAGATATTTTACATATTGTTATGTACTTTTTCTGTTTTCTGTTTTTTATTGTGACGCGTCGCTCATTTGCATTTACGCAAATTTGATCGATAAAGCAGCCGATATAAAATTTTCACTTCTCAAACTTGGGACCTCAAAAAAATGGCTGACTTTGGTTTTCGAGATTTTGGTCGGTCGGGCCTGAGCAACACAAATATTTTATTCTATTTTATTTTATTTTATTTATTTTTATAACTCTACCACTCTTGCCTTCTTCCTTGAAGAAGCACTTTCATCTTAAGCTCAGCTCACCACTAATACAGTTGGGATAACAAAGTGGACGAATTGTGAGTTTTTAATCTCGTCATTTAAGCCTTGAAGTGGTAAGCCTGCTCGCATCTGTCAACTTGTGCCTCAATCTACGGAGTGGACCTTTTCTGTAATTTAAATGCTACAACAGCCTTCCTGTTTTACTCCTAATTTGGAGTGTTTAGGAGGTCAGCTTTATTCCACCTGAATCTAAAACTTATTACTATATTGTTTTTTTTTTCAATAAATGATACTACCTTGATAATAAATAAACATTATGGAATAACTATTATCGTGCACCGAACAAGTTTATCTGTAGGACCTATACTTTAAATATTATTGTCAAATTAAATAATGCATATTAAAAATACATAACTAATAAAATCAGATGGTTACGATGAATGAATTACGTCATGGTGGGCTTCGTTTGACGATTATTGACCAATCAAATTCCTTGAAACACATCATGGCACCAATAATGTTATTCTATTTTCATAATGTAAAAGAGAAGAAATTTACTATTTGAATTTAAAAGAGGCATGAAGGACCACGCTAATTATTAGCAGTGAAAATCCACTCACTTTGGAGTGAATTCTTTCTTTTTCGAGTGTTTCCCCAGGTCACTTCTCAAAGAGCGGATTTTCACACAAGTATATAAACAATGGTAATGAAGAAACTGATTTATATATTATATAATGGATGGGTAGAAAGTGTATTATTGAATAAGGTTAAAAATTATCCACACCCATTGAGTATAATTTTTAGTTTGAAAGCGACCTAAAGGATCACTGTAGAGTGAATTATTAGCAGTTAAATTCCACTCAATTTGGAGTGAATTTTCAATTTTTGGAGTGAATTTCTTTTTTTTGAGTGGTTTCCCTAGGTCACTTCTCAAAGAGCTGACTTTCACGCTTAACGTATATAAATATAGGTAAATGAAAACATATATTTATATATTATATAATGGATGGGTAGAAAGAGCATTATTGAATAATGATAAATATTATCCACACCCATTCATTACAGTTTTTAATGTTAGTTGTATCACATTGATATCAGTGTCACACACCGTCTTTAGTGGTGCAGCCACAAATAAAAATTCACAAATTAAGAAATAAAATACAAATTAATACAACTAGTAATGGTAAAAATTACATCTATAGTGATACAGTGCAGCTAAATGTTGCCAGGCACAGCTAACCCCCTTCTGTTATCTCACATCACATGTAACGCTTGCCATTTAAGCTTATCTCAATTTAATTCTAACTTTAAAATACATTTCCTATTTTAATGCTGTCTCATTTAACAGCTTAAATGTGTTTATTAACTGATTTGATTAAGTTACTTGCCTTGTTAACTGTCGCTAGACATTTAACGTAGTAAATATATGTGTCTTTTACTAATAAATCTAGCATGGAGGAAAAATTAAACTGGTCTGTTTTTTAATTTTAACAAGATTATCTTCTCCCTTCAAAAGATTATGTATCGGAACACGTCTGCAAGGGTTTATATTTGGTACTAATCCTTTCACTGTCAAACTAATTAAAAATAAATTATTTCCAATGACAGACGTACATGTTTTAGTGTAAATTAAAGCAAGTTTATTTATTTATTTATTTATTTATTTCAACATATTTATACAGGATGACATTATCAGGTTGTTGTAAAATCCTGTTT
>JAOTQE010125579.1:0-12399 GCA_025631205.1 Nesometra sesokonis
CCTGCTCAAACACATGTACAAGTTAAGGATTAACTTCTTGGTACTTATACTGTGCGTAGCTTTCCGCGTCTTATTGTTGGATCGACTTGTTTTTAATAAAATAAAATTTGAAAAAAATTGACCATTTTTAAATGTCTGCCTATTATGGAAAACTAGCATTTGTGACTTATGTTGCATTTGGTTTGGCTCTGCCACAAATTATTTTTTTATATTGTAGGAATTAGTTTTATTAATAATTTGTTTTTTTTTTTAATTTCAGGAACATGAGATTAATAAATTGTATAGTATATATTGCCAAAATAAACCACAGGCTGAGGTGCTACGCAGGGAATGTGGAAATGATAATCCGTTTTTTGTTGTAAGTATTTTTTTAATGTATGTTTATTTATTTGGTTCAAAAATTAGATATATTTAAATTCTGCATTTAGTTCATTGAAGTTACTAGTTTGTAGTATTCTTTGTTTTTCTAAATGACCAAAAAAATTATAAACATTAATTTGGAAATATAAGCAAATTAACACTTTGAAGTTGAGTCCTGTATACAATTTGGTATAATTTATTCTTCTCTGGTCATTTTAGCCCCGGTTGAGATATCATTATAACCGGATTGTCCGCCAGCCTCAGGTTTAAAATGACACCCCTGATTTCTGAGTGACATGCCACCAAAGGGTTTAATATGTAGTATACAAATAAGTATGTTGTTGTTATTAACAAATAAGTAAAATTGTAAGGCTCCCAAGCATTGTATATATTTTGTGATATAACTGTTATGCTCAAAAAGTGTTAATAATAATAATTTTATTTATTCACGGTGCTCATTTCAATCTTTTTACAAAAGGTTGGTATTCCAAGAGTCTGTGTCCTTAATCTACTAATGTAAAAACAAAATTTGAATCTACAGTAGTACACTGTACTGTACAGTATTGAAAGCAAAATTGAGTTACATGATATTAGTATCTAAATGCATTACATTATTTTCTATTTTTTAGATGAAGGCTGATAAAGGCTGTTGTCAGACTTGACACACACATTTAAAATTCTTTACATCTTTTGCACTTTTTGCTTCATTAGACAAAGAATTTCATAATTTTGCACCATGATATGTAAAACTTTCTTTTTGTACTCTGTTCTTGGTTTACAAAGATAAAGATTGTCTTTTGATGTGGTATTATATATGGTTTCTTTGGAATAATCTTATACATTGTGATAGCTTTGTTATAACTTATATGGGGTTTTCTTAATGAGCAAGGTATTTTTAAAAGTAATTATAATCATTCAATTAACTGTAACAATACCTGTTTGAAGAATTGTATAATTAAACCCTGTATTAAAGAGTTGAATGAAACATCAAGCATACTCGCATACTTCTTAAAAATACAGAAATAACTGCTACGCACCATCACCTTAGATTTTTTAACTGTATCAACCAGTGAAAATTGTAAAATTAAATATTCATAAATTCAATATACTGTCAGGCACATTGCTAATGAATTTTGAATTAAATAAAGCATGTCGCTATGGTAATAATATTACTCAGCTTTTCACACCTGCTCCTAATTACGAGTTTAAGTGTAAAACAACATTCTGCATGCAAATTAATACGCCACAGGAAAAGTAGCACCTTTTCATTGCCATTAATTTTTCCTCGTCTATAAAGTAAATTGCTAACTTGGATAAAATATAATAATTGATTAGTTTCATCAACATTTATATCAATTAATGAAACATTATAAACGCAGTATAATACATTCATTCATTTTTTTCTGGATTTTATATCCATATTATAAAAACAAAAGTACTATAAGAATAGGCTAATTAAAAATTTCACCCAAAAAAATCAAATTTCCTTGAAAATTTTCCTGGTTATTATTTCTAATATAATACACATGATTAGTTAGTTACCTGCATTCTTTTTTAGTTTTATTCTTGGATAAAAAAACACTAATAATTATCAAACTCTATTAGGTTAGGTCTAGACAATTTCTATGATTATTCATCCACTTTATTTTTTAGGATCCCACCCAAAAATTAAATTATGTTCTTATTATGCATTTTTATATATTTGGAAGTAATAAAATGACATAAATATGGTAGATTGATATTTAATATGTTTATAAATTTGAACATAATATATTCAAATTTAGAATGTTGTATTTTTTGGGACTTTGGAAGGAATAAGCCTTAAACAAATAAATTATACTGTGGAAGCAGTTGGCGCAGCGGTGGCATTTCGGGTTTACAATCACAAGGTTGGTGGTTAGAGGCTCACTCTGGTTGACAGTTTGTGTTCCTAGGCAAGACACTTTATCTACGTTGCCTCTCCACCCAGGAGTATAGTGGGTACCTGGGAGGTACAAATAATATTTGCAAGTTAATTTCAAAATTAATTGTGATGACTTTTTGGTCATTGTCAAGTGACAATACTTTTTTAACAATGATTCTCTTATAAGAAGTTTTATAAAAAAATTAATATTTTTCTGAGCCTTCTACTCATATTGCCTTCTACTCATATAGCTGTAGCTTATTCCCATGATTCCTGATGATGACATAATTTATGTCGAAATATTGAATCTTGTCACGATGGCGTGTAACTCATTGCTTGGAGTATGCATTATACTTTCTCAGTTTCTGTAGCGTGATAAGATTGTGATACCCCCCTCCCACCCCCGCACTCGTCGTGATGGCACGCTATTTATTATTAAACTCACTATATTTAATTATGCAAATGTATACTAAAAAAAATAGTAGACATGATTGATATGATTCAATATTTCAACATTCATAATGGCATCATCATGAGGAATCTGCACATAATATATGTCATGGCAGGTTACCCTGTGCTCGAGCACAGGATGATGTAACATCAAAACAAGCAAGTTTATTTTTTGATTTATGGAAATAATTTTTGTCATAAAATACGTCTTTGACATACCTTTTTAGAATGACAAAAGTATGCAAAAGTTAACATTATTAGATTTGTTTATCTTTTTACAGGAATGTCAGAAGCAGTTAGGTCATAGGTTACCATTAAGTGCATACTTATTGAAACCTGTTCAAAGGATAACAAAATATCAATTGTTACTCAAGGTTAGTAAAACGCCTATCATCATCACCGCCACCACCATTATCATCATTTATCATCATCATCGTCATCATCATCATCATCATCATCTTCATGTCATCATCATCATCATCTTCATATCATCATTATCATCATCATGTCTTCATCATCATCAGTATCATGATCATCCTCATCACATCGTTGTCATCATCATCATATCCACCATCATCAATACGTTGATATCTCAATAAAACATGTAACTCACATATACCACATACAAACGTCAAGCTTAGCATCAAATTTGGTTTTCATATGATCGGTTTTGGGATAAAAATTGTTGCAAAATATTGTACGAGACGAAGATGAGTACAATATTTTTCCACACCCCATATAATATTTTTTCTTATGCCTAAAAGTAGGGATACACTAATTGTTATTCAATTAATTGATGAAAAGTAGGCCCTAGTCTAGGTCTACCATAGGTAGGCTAGCCTAAAGAATAGACCCAAAAGTTTATAAATAAACAATTCAGTTAGTCTAGGCTTAAAAGTGACTGATACAGTTGGCATCTTGTCTACGACAAGATCCCAAAAATTAAGCTTGCAACAAATTTAGTTTTGTGTAGGCCTACCTAAGCCTATTTAACAGTGATATCTAGTCAAAGAAAACAAGAATTGCCACTTCAAGCCAACCATCAGATGACAATCCTCGTGCATGTGACTGTAACAACAACATTAATGTATAAATAATGTTTTATTTATTGACCCATTAGAATTCTTGAAACATGAATAATGCTATTCACCCTATTTAACCAGGTTTAACTAGGACATAGATTCAACGTAATATACCATGTGTAAAAAGCGAATAATTGTATAATAATTATACATATTCACCACAAACTCCTTTCTTAATCAGTTTTATTGCATTGGCTTACACTCATAAGTTATTGATCATCTACTAATGCATTTATTCACCTCATCTATCACCACCAACACCTAGACTGTAATTTTTACTCCTAATCCATCTTTTAATAGTATAATTTAACTAGAAAATTCATCTCCTACAGTTTTTTTTTTCATAAAATTGTTATCTTAGCAAGTACCTGGAATGATAAATCATATGCAAAAAAATGTTTTATTTGCCATGTATGGTTTTCCATAATACAAATTATCAACTTTAAATAAGAAGTTTAGCTTCTGAATGAGGTTATGTGTGTGTAGGCTAATTACTTTATCTCCAATTGTTTCTCCCTATCATAAGCCCCTTTCACACATAAAATACCGCAATGTTACCATAACCATGCCGGTAATATAATGGTTTCCTGTTTGAAAGGGTCCAAGCAAAATGCGTAAAATTGGCAGTCTTAATAATACACGTTCTCAACTTTGACCTTTGTTTAGTTATGGTTCACTGTGTAAGCAGGCATTACACTGTGGAACCTTTCATACACATCCGGCCTAAGGCAGTGACGGTAATATATCTATCAACCATAGGAGTTGTGAACCTACACATACATTTTTTAAAGCGTACTAGTTTCTTTAAAATCCATATCTTCATGTCCATGATAACTGGCTTCAAAGACATGCTATGTTTTTTTCTCTATATGATGGTGATCATGCTTATAATCCTTCGGCCATTCAGTGTATGGGAGAAACAATGAAAGATGTGTTACTAGAGATGAACTATACCATGTATAATCAGTTGGATAAAATTTTAATTGACATTATTCATTCTCTTTTTCAGGAGATGTTGAAGTATTCCGCGGCAGAGGCTGGCGTTGGTGACCTTCAAAAAGCCTTGGACTGTATGCTACATGTGCTAAAGTTTGTAAACGATTCAATGCATCAAATAGCCATCACAGGCTTCGAAGGACGGTTGTCTGATCTTGGAAAATTACTCATGCAGGGGTCATTTTACGTCTGGGTCGAGCACAAAAAAGGAAATATAAAAGACATTAGGTTTAAGAAAATGCAAAGGCATATGTTTTTGTATGAGAAGTGTATCTTATTTTGCAAGAAGAGGGACGATTTAAAGGATAAAATTTGCTATACATACAAGAACAAATTAAGAGTAAGTAAAATGTTATTTTGTCGCTAATTAATGTGGTAGCTCAATTGAGTGATCAGTTGTTCAAAGCCAGTTGTTTTTTGCATTTTTAACACTAAAAAATTATAAAAATTATTGAATAATATTCAATTTAATTGTCGGATATTGGAAAGGTTCGCTAATCAATGTATAATTAGATACATGCCAATCATGACAGAATTCAGTATTTCAACATAAGTATGTCATCACCAGAAATTTGCATTCATGTCATGATGGCATGTATCTCATTCCTTGGAGTATATATTATACTTTCTGTAGAATACTTCTTTTACACTAATTATGTCCTGGTCAGAGTATATCTTCTTCAAAACAAGCAAATTTCCAAATAAACTTTTTCAGTTTCAATCGAAAATTAATGGCAGTAACAAACTTGTTAAATGCAGTATTACCCACTTATGTATATATATATAGTAAAATGTTTTCAATTCTTCGCAATTATGACTTGAGTTTTTTTCATTTAAACAATAAGCACATACCATAATGCTAATCATGCTAATTGTTGTCTTTAAAGTTAATTTAATAAGTCATGTTGTTAAAAACACTTCAAATTCTAGCTAGTACTAGTCTCTGATGCCCTTTATTGTTTTCTTAATCATCTAAACTTTTGTTTTGTAATACTAAAAGAATTTGAAGTTTTCCTTTTCCATTTTACTGCCAAACTCGGCATTTAAAAACATCAGAATTTAAAATGAGTGTTATTACGAGTATCATTAGTGTTACTGTAGTATGAGATATCAATGATATGTGCCATTGTGACCACATGGAAGAAAAAAGTATAAATATTATTCTCAAAATGTTCGTATAATGCCATTATTAAGCAATGGCATAAAAATTACATAATATAATTATGTAAATTAATGTGTTAATTTAAATTTTAGGTGCAAGACCTTGGAATTACAGAACATGTAAAAGGAGACAGAAGGAAATTTGAATTATGGCTGCAAGACAAATCAGAGATTCACATAATACAGGTAATGAATTTATTTAAGTTTACTCCAACTAGGAGCCCTAAAACTACCTGCTTGGTTAAGCTAGCAATTAAGTAATAGATCTTTCTTCATGATGGATGGAAATATAAGATTATGAAATGGAATTGAACACTAGATTGAATTTAGTCTTGAATTTCAAGTATGATGCTATGCCTATTGAGCTACTGTATCGTTTGACAAGAGAACCCAGTTTAAAAATTGAGTAAAAATTGGTGGTTAACATGCTTGCCTTCTAATCCCGAGGTCCGGTGTTTGAACCATTTCTACACATTAGATTATTTTCCAGTTCTTAACAGACATGTGCACCTGTCCGTAAAGGCCCAGTTACACTGCGAGAACTTTACTGGAACGTTCCTTGAACGGTAGGGAGATGAATTGTTTTCACCGCTCCAGCAATGTTCTGGTGGTCTGATGGGGCCTGACTGGGCCTTCAAGGCCCAGTCACACCGCAAAAACTTTGCAGAGCGTTCCTAGAGCGGTGACAAAAATTCTTCTCCCTACCGTTCGAGAATGCTCCAACAATGTTTGGGCGGTGTGGCCGGGCCTTAAGCCTCACAATGAGACTTGATTTAGAAAGCATCATAGATATCATCATGTACCTTGATATTGAATGTGACATGAAATAAAATTTAAAACAAAATTAAATGGGGATAATAATGTAACATTTTTTTTCTCCTTGAACAAAATCTTTTTAAAAGTTGCAAATCAATTTTTTATCCACAACTGGTAACAACTTGTGTGCAATTGGCATTACAATAAAATCTATTGAATTTTAAATGTTTAAAATAACAGTGTTTTACTAACAGCAAATGTCTGCTCTATTTTCACTTTGAAGGAGACACAAGATTTACAATTTAATTTGCATGTATTTATATTTTTTCATTCAATCATTGTGATGTCTGATTTCAATTTTAGGCTGTAAATGATGAAACAAAAGTCACATGGGTAAAAGAAATCAGAGAGCTGCTTCACAGCCAGCTGGAAGAAGAGCTAGGTAAGAAAGATTTCAATTAAAAATTAAAATTGTTGTTATATTTGAAAATTGATTACATGCAATATTAGTTTCTAATCATGGACTTTCAATTATCATTATATGTTAAACAAATTTAAACATTAAAATACAAAGAAGTTTGGTGCTTTTTTGTAAAATATTTCTTGTTTAATATGTAATTTTATTTTGCTTTTCAGCTATGAAGGACCTTATTCAACAAAAAACTCATGAGATATTTGATAATAACAGGTGAGAGCTTTCAACACAAACACATAGTCATGTGGTATTAACTAAATAATTGAATTCAATTTAATATTCAAATTTAATTTAGTATTCTAGCTTACATCCAGCCACAAGGTAAATGTTTCTAAAAATATATTAACAATAATTCAAACATATTTATACAGGATATAAACATATCAGGATGATCTCATACCTGTTTTTCATGTGGTCCTGTCTATAATAAAATATAATTTAAAATCGAATAAGAATACTCAACAGTTATAAACACCAGAAAAGGTACTGACACGGTAAAATACAATAGATAATAATTACAATTACAACATAAGTAAAAGTAGTCAAGAAAACAATATAAACGATTATAATATTTTTTTTAAAGTTTAATATTTAAAATAAAAATGCAAAATGTTATTAATAACGTCAGTTAAGAAACTGCTTAGCATAACATGATAAAACTCAATCAGGTGAAGTAGGTTTTTTTACAATTTTTATCCATCGTTATTTTAGAGGGCGATATTTTATTTTTCTATACCAAATAATGTTGAAGCGGTGTTTATTTTTGTGTTACTATTTACTACAGTTTTGGTCCATATCAAATGTTTTCATTACGTTACAAGAAGACTTTCTTTTATTTTATTCTTTGGTTTTAGTTGGAGTAGAGAGATTGAGCTGTTTATGGGATTGGGCTAAAGAATGATCAGGTCCATGTACAGTATAGGCATTTGGGCCCACCTCAATTGTCATTAAAAAAAATCATTGAAATCATAGTCTTTTGCTACTAAAACCAAAACATAATAAATCCCTGCAGAAAAAGCCTTGCATATACTGTGTACTGTTTTGCAGCATCTAATTCTCAGTTTTATTTGTTTAAACATGCACGTCTTCAATTATTTTCACAGAATCAACAATAATCTTGAAGTGTCAGGTGATTTACCATCCGTCCTTCCGTCTCCAACTCCGAGCGAAACGTCCTCTACCAGCGGTAATTTTGCCAACATGTCATCGGCCGAAAACGATGAAGATGGTTGGGCTAGCGAGGAGTTCAGCGATTCTGATGATGGGATGGACGACACGTGCTCAGTCAATACTCAAGTGAGTATGGATATCAGTAAACACCCTAGATTTTGAGACCAAATTGTTAAAAGCGCACAAATTTATTTAGTTCATATATTATCATTTAATAATTTTTCTGTCAGTTTCTTCCATATGTAAACTCATAGCATGCTCACTGTATATAAAAGTTCATATGTTGTTGATTTACAAAGCTCATTTGATACGGTGAAACCCACTGAGATCCTTTAGTCCTGTGTTCGATTTCTCATGCCACTTCGCTTTTTATTTTTGGCATTTAAATAGTGCCTCTCTCTTCTCAAATACAAAACATACTTGTGTTCCATATGGAGAGTCGCAATACAAGTTTAGCACACTATCTTTTGGAGTTTCCCTTCGTATACTGCCTAATTAAGTCTGGTTTTCATGAAATCGGTACAACCATTCCACATGGTGCGCAACCACTTTTGATGATGTGGTGTATGTAAACACTCAATGTGGTTACACAAATAACTATGTACAATAAATGCTGAATATGTTTGTAAATGCGAGGTAGATGTCCCATGCGAGGTAGATGTCCCACTGATCTTCAAAACAACCGAATCGTTTCAGCTGATTGGTGAATCATCACAGTTTAAACTGGTTCATCTGTCCTGATTTTTTTTCACAATGAATCATGACGCCTACCAGTCTGCATCCCTGGCCAGGTGCGGAGTGTTATTTCAACTAGAAAAACTCATTTTTTGCAATTAATTATTTGTGAATATTGCCTCTCAGATACCTGAAAAATGCATTTTTGAAAAAAATTTCCTATGGAGGACCCCAGATCCCTAGACAGACTAATATCATGAATTCAATGTGAAACTTTGTACCAAGCCTCTCTATTCAGCTCTTGACTGTTGTTCCATTTGAGTTTCCAACGGAAATGCTCTATTTTATTTATTCATGTATTGATGGCTAAGCGATTTTATGGAAACTAGACTTTACTACCATAGTGTCCCTACCAAACCCACACATTCCTAGATTTTAGCAGCCAAAAACCTTTTTATATATGCCATCTAAAGTTTTAAAAAAATCATAACTTTCTGTATAGTCACCTGTATTAGTCATTATTAATGTATTATAATTATTTGTATACTAATTGTGTATTTTTGGTAGTACAATATAGCAATATTATATCATAAATTTCATTTACTTCTAGCATTTTATAATTGTCTTATATATTTCTTATTAGTGAGGTTTTAGAACTTCACGAAATACGAAAACAAAAACAGATACATCATAAATTCTTGTAATGGTTGAACTGAACACCTTGAATATCAGTCACAGATTCGTAGGTAGAAAATCTGATATATTTGTTAACACATTTAGCAACTTTGAAAAATGGAAGTGTGATGTATCCGTTTTCATTATCGTACTTTGTAAAATTGCAAACCTCACTATTAATGCCGTGATTCAAGGCAATTTTTTCAAGTATTCATTTTAATATTATATTAGATATTAATTCAAATATTCATCATATTTAGTTTTATTATTGGTTAACTAATATTAGGCCTACAAATTTGTTGTTGCCCAAGCAAAGAATTTGTAACAATTTTTATCAGTAAGGATGAATTTATCTATTTGTCAGAATCTATGGGATAAGTTTAAATATTTCTAACAATTAATTATAAATCTGTTAAAACACACATCTTTAAAATAAATGTAAACTACTGCATTGTGGTGCAGTCTTGAGATAATATATCTAACCAAAAAATTAATAGATTCAGTAGCGAATCCAGAAAGTTATAAAGAAGGGTGTCCAGATACGTATCCCCACTGGGGTGGCGTATAATTCCTGTTTTTTTGTTTGACATGCAAAAAAAGGTATTTGCTTTATTTTGCATTTAATTGGGGCTCTTTTTTGTTGGAGTTGCCTGCTCTGCCAAAATCTGCCCCAATAGTCATCTCCACATGCTAATGTGCATGTGGCTATAGCACTTATAATCATTTTTTTAAGTTGAAGGGGGGATCCGGAACCCCAACACCCCCTGAATCTGACACGAAGATTAATTAAAAGTTAACAAAAAACAGGGCAACCTGGATTTTTTTTTTTGGGTTAGGTCTGGCTTGGGCAACATCAAGATTTGTTTTAGGCCTCAGCTTGCTTATGTATTAATTATATATATTATTAACTTGCTTTATATTTCATGTCGCTTTTCTAACATTATTACATAACCTTAGGTGATAGCTATGAATCAATATGTCGTCCTGGCCGAATACGAGACAGTCGAGGAAACGGAATTACCTGTCAAAGAGGGCGACGTTGTAGAAGTGGAACGTGTTGGGAAGTCTGGCTGGTGGCTTGTTCGTAAAACCTCAACCAGTGAAAAAGGCTGGGTGCCAGCGGGGTATTTAGAATCACTAGCGATGCGTGCCACACGCACAAGCGTATCATACGTACCACATGTACAACATGTAGCGCAAGGTGTGTTTGCGTGTTATACTGCATTCTGTGCATGTGGAATGCATGTGTACAAAATAATTTACATATTTTAAAAAATAACATCTCTTTTGAATCTCATCACTTATGCAAAGCCTACAGCAGTGGTGATTCAAGGATCCAGCAAAAGGGGTGCACACTTTCCCGGTACGAGCATGGGCGTGGTTGTCGGTCTTGATTTTTTAAAGCTATAAAAAAAACCCAGTTTATGTTATGCCTGGCCCATATGGATGTTTTTTATTCTTAGGGTCAATTTTAGACCTGGCGCTCCTAATGTAAAGGGGCGCAAGTACGTTTTGCCGATAATAGGTGACGCACGCCAGATGTGCCGTACCAGTTCCGCCATTCCTGAGTATACATTTAATGACTGTTAAGGTCCCATCTCAAATACATTCAGTGGACAACCCTTATCATCAGTGTGTTGATTTGTGTTGTCAAGCAAGCAATCTGTTTTTATCTATTTCACTGTATTTTAATTTGATTAATTAATTTGGATTGCCTCCAACGCAGTCATTACACTGATGCTAATGGTTGTCAACTGAAACATTGAGGTCAGGTGCAGATCAAGTGGGTGGGGGAGGCGCAAACGGACCCATACGCCACCTTTTGACTAGGCAAAATAATATTTTTTGCACTATTTGGACCTCTAAAAGTGCACCAGAGAGCATCTGTAGAGAAAAATTTTCCCGGTTCCTAGGCGGGCCCTGGACCCACGCTTGTTACCATCAATTTACTGTTAAAATCTCAAGGCTTGTGTTTGTCCAAATTGACATCGGGCCCCCTCTTTCAAGCTCCGCTGTATCCGCTCCTGAAGATGTCGCCATAAAGTCATTTTTAAAATATGAATATATTAATATATATAAGCTTTGTCTAAGAGATGAAGTTCAAAACAGTTGGCTTGTTTTTAAAATGTATTATTTGTATGCTTTAACCCTTTTAATTTACATAATAATTTGCATATTATTTACATAATAATTTGCATATATTTATATTTTCTGTTAAAATTTTGCATGATACTGCTAATTTACATTTAGTATAACCATGGAAACCATACTAATATAACAATAATAATAACGATAACATACTAATAAAATTAAATAATTTTTGTTTGTAAAATTTTTATTTCATAGTTATTTATATTAATTTCATTTTTGTTCATTTGCATTTCATTTTCTTTTTATTTTCATGCCGACAGCAGAAAAAGTTTTATATATATGATTTTATTTGAGGTGAGCATTTTGTTTTCGTGCATTTAATTTGATTTATTTTATTACATATTACCTCTATACATGAGAATTCAGACAGGTTTTCGTTTGGTTTTTGAAATGTTAGACTCTTGTGCATAAGTATCTGCTCGCCTCTGTGCACTTTCAAAATCCTCAGCTCCTTTTGATAGATGTTTATTTAAACGGGGCTCTTATAAAAACAATTGTAAGTTGTATGGCAGGGGCGGATTTAAGGGGGGGAGGGGGGAGGCCGG
>JAOTQE010125590.1:0-12399 GCA_025631205.1 Nesometra sesokonis
GAACTGCTCACCGGCTTTTACTATACTTTTTAAAATCGCATTTTCTCTGCAACTACTCTATCAATCATGTTAAAATTAACACAATGCTTCAGAATATATATTTTTTATTGAGAAAAATTCACACCGAGTATTTTATTTTCAACATTAAAGTTATGTCAGTTTATCAAATTTCAGCGTGTTTCAAAAAGTGTTCCCTGTTGAAATGGTTTCACGATACCTATTAACATCCTCTTGGTCAATTTTTTTTCGAAGTAAATTGTTTTTAATATAGCTTAAAGGATTTGACTTTGGTGAGGTTGGCTGTACTTTAATAATAATTTCAGAACTTTTTGCAATCACATTATTATCCCAAGTCAATCAAAAAACAAAAGTTTATGGCACATATTTTTATCTTATCTTGGAGTCTTTATATATAATTTCAGTGCATTTTGCAGAATCTTCCAAGTAACTATTTATGGAAGGAGAGGCACGACACATACAGGTGTCTTGCCCAGAAATACAAACAACAGGCCTTTATGATTTTCAAATAGCTTATAATATGTGGCCCGCTTTTTCAAAAATTGGAAAATGCATTGAGGACTATCTATTTATTTTTCCTGGTGTATTCTGCGTTCCTTATTGTTAGATTTCCTTTTTTTAAATTTATAGTTTTAAAATAAAAATAGATAGAAATTAGGCAGTGTAACTTTTATGTTATTGCCAATCAACTTGATCAACTTTATACCCTGTTACTATAGGGGCGGATGCAGACTTTTGAAAAGGTGGGCCGGAAGGGGGGCCGGTAGAGAGTCAAGGTTCTAGGAGGTCCAGGGGCATGCTAAATATTTTGGTTTTATAGACAATAGAAATAATATTGATTTTACTTTCCAAAAGGGGGACCGGAGCCGGCCCGGCTGCCCTTAAATCCGCCCCTGACTATCAGTAACAGTTATTTAGTTGCTTGGTAATAAGGGTATATAATGAATTAGAATATTAAAATATTTAAAAATTAAAGGGATACCGTAAACCATAAATCAATTTTCTTTTCTGGAATTTTGTCTGAAAGTGAATCACCAAATAAGCTTTGCTAGTTTAATACATCTTAGGTAAATATATAATATTGAAAATAAACCTTGTAACAGGATATTTTCAGAAGGAAGAAACAAATTTTGACAAGCAAGAGGATTTTGAAAATATTCTTTGTGAATGTTTGCTTAAAACCTATCGAAGATTAACGTAAGAAGAGGTTTGGTAATACCATTGTAAACCAATTTCTACTGTTTATGCTACATTTCTATAAGGCTTAATACTACACACACAGTTCCCATTTCTCTGAGGTGTTTTTGCCTGGGGCTAGGGTATCACGTTGCTGAACTAAGTTCTACCTTTTAAAAAGAATTTGTTAGTTGTCACGCAAAGCTTACATCGAATTAGTTTAATGTATTAAATTATTGCAAGCTGTTAATTTTTGTATTAAAAAACATGCCAAATGCAACAATGTAGGGTTGAAGAATTTCCAAATTCTTATGTTTCTGGCAAATAAAAATAATAACAGGGTTGGAACTGTGCGTGGAGGCAGGATTCAACCTCAAAATTTCTCCACCTAAACGAAGGCTTATATTAAGGCCCCTTTTACAAGCCAAATTTAAAACAGTCACTCACCACAAGCTTTTTAATGCCATATCATCCCACCCTTACATTTTTCTAGTTAGACCCCTGTTATCAGTGACGGATGTAAGGGGCTTAACAGGCTGGATCCCCCTAAAATTAAACCTAAACTTTTGTTTATTTGGAGGAGGGGTTATAATGACAATGGACTACTAAAAAGAAGAAGTCTGAAAAATCTTTAAAAGGTAGAATTTAAAGTAGAATTTAAATGTATGCTGACAGATCAACAGAAAATTTTTGCTAATAATTAAACAAATCACACATGCTCGAAGATCCTGGCAACACAAGTGTGGTGTTTTGTTTAAACAATTTCAATGAGGAAAATAAATATTTAAAAAAAATAAAATCTCAAAAATAAAGCACCACGAAATCAAACGAGCTTTTCAGTACATCAGTGATACGAGCATGCAAGATGATTTTATACTTAGTACGATGACGGCACATCCTTTTAAAATGTGTGATTTCCAAGTCACTGAACATGTGTTAAATTGAGCAGTTTATTTCATGATTAGCAACCGATGTACAAGACTAGGACCAGGCACGTGCACTGTCCAATACACACAGTACAAAACATTTTTTTAAACAAAAGAAATGTAAAATGGTTCGCATCACAAATTTGTTTTATATTGTGGGGATTATAGCCATTTTATATGGGTAAATGAACTGGAATTCTTTAAATACCATCCCGACATTCTACTCAGAAAAAATAAAAGACTGGTATTCATCCAGACAGAATAAATATTATATAAATCTATTGTCAAGAATTTACCTTCAGGATATTCTTTAGTATTATGGTATTTGCAATAAAATAAATCAGAAAGATGTTTTAAGTTGTATAGTATACACTAACATTTTTTTTTCAAAATTGAGGGGGTGATGATTAAATTCAGAAAATGCTTTAGAAAAATTGTTGAATTATTACTAAAATTATAGTTATTTGGATTCAATATCTAAATAACTGTCATTTGGTTGTATTAATAATTATTAATAATAATAAATTAGGCATTTATATTGCGCCAATTCGAATTCAAATTGATCCATCAAAGATGGAGAGTGGACTAGATGTTGCAGAGACAATAACCTGCTTCTCCTCTAAGGGTCACATCATGTCCTATACAGCTACTACATTAGCATACATCCTTCTGTCTACGACAGGGGACGTGAATGGACCCGTATACCAGGGTAATCCCTTACTTGTCTTGAAAGAAATACTGGGTTCTTTATAGTGCACATGAGCTGTTTGTGCACACAGGGCCTATGTTTTATAGTCCGAGAAGACTTGTTCTACCACCAGAACCACGGTGCGAGAGGGCCTCGAACCTGTGATGTTGTTTATGCATGGTTCACGGTTACCTTGCTTTAACCGCTCGGCCATACAACAATGAAAAACTAATCAATTCAATTCCATTATTTTAAAATTGTGTAAAGTTGTAGTGATTTAAAATTAACTTAATTATTGCAACTAGAACTTAGGTCTTTGGGCTTGTAATCTAGAGAGCCTTGTGTAGGCCATATATTTCATTTCAACACTTTTTCCAATGAAGATATGGGAAATTACAGTAATCTCATGGCAAACAAAACCACTCCCTAAGCTTCGTAATGATTCTTTTTTTTTAGTACATAAAATAAAAACTACCATGTAAATGGCATTATGCAGTTGGATGTGGTTTAAAAAAAAAAAAAAATAATAAAAGAACTTTAATTTAATTACTGTATAATATGTATCAGTTTCATTTGTGTACTGTGTATAGTAGGTTTAATTAATGGATACTTTTCTATTTGCAAAAACTTTCATTTGGCAAGTGAAAACTTTAAATATGTATTGTCACCTGAAAATAAAAAAATTGATTTTAAAAATAACTTGCTTATTTTAAAGAAATACATATTACCACAATGACTTTTATAAATGAGAGCATTTAAAAATATTTATAGCCTAATTTTGCAACGTTACATGCTAAAAATGAGCAAAAACTCACAAAATGGCTTGAAGCCTTTATTAATTTTGTTCATTTTTCAATGTAAAAAGCTTATTAAGCAATTTTTAAATACACTAATTTCTGTTCTTAAGTTCTTAAATTGGACATTTCCTTAATATGAGCAAATTAATTTCAAATTTAATGGTGATGATTTGTTGGTCTTTTCGAGTGACAATACATCTTTAAAGTCATTCACTGTACAATTTGAATTAATTTGACCAACTTTTATCATTTTCAACATCAGTGTAGTTTCAGCTACTTTATATTTGAGGTAAAGCAATGCTTGCAAACCCACCAAGGTGTCGCACAGGACGTTATTGAGATAAGTGAAAATAAACAGCAGGAAACGTAAAGAAATACAAGGGTAAATTTTGTATATTTTGTTCCATAACTTTGGTTATAGATGTCCGATTTTGACAAATGACCCCTCATTTTAAAGCTTATAAAAAGCTGAATATGGTTTTAATATTACCACAATTTCGTTATTTTGTGACCACTTGGTAGCTTTGCCATGTCTTGCTCCATTTAAGGCTAGACATGGCAAAACCACCAAGCTGTCGTACAGGAAGTTATTGAGAAATAAGCAAATAAACAGAAAATATAAACAAATTCAAAGGAAATTTTTATATATTTTGTCCAATAACTTCAGTTACAAATGCCTGATTTTGATTAACTGACCCGTCATTTTAAAGCTTATAGAAAGTATAATATGGTGTTAACCACAACTGAATTTTCAATTTTTATACAACTTGGTTGTTTTGCCGTGACATGTCTCATTTGTTAAAAAAACAGGAAAAAAGAAGAGACTTAAATTTGGAAAGTTTTATATTTGGGCTACACTTCTTTTTCTAGAACTGAAACACTTGGTTGACAATTTAGCAATTCATGTTCACTTACACTTTCATTAAGTCCAAGTTTGAGTGAAAACAAAGGTTGCTCGATCGTTTCACCATCAATGTCTTCGGACGTGACCTGTACAATACATCTCTCTTTTGTATCTACTTCGGCTCCCAAAACTGCCTGAAAAGTAAAAGTACTAAATTTTATCAATGTTAAAATGTTTACATTTTAGAAATCCTTTCACTCAAAATCTCTGATTTTTAGTTAACTTCAGGCCGTGTGTTCGTTTGCTGCCAGAAAAGGTGCCAGCATCACATTTCCAAAATTTGGTAATCCAAATTAATGTAACTCAACAACTGCACATGGTTCATATTTAGTATCAATTTGAAGCTTATCAAAAGGGCTATAAACCCTGTAAGTTTTGTTTCTATAGCACATAACACTATTTAATGGCATGCATTTATTTGCAAGTAGTCAAGGGTGGCGGAGACGGATGAACAGGGGAAGCCGGCAACCAACGCATTCCATGGCTACTGTGATGTATTCCGGTGGCTACTTCAAACAATAGAAAATATTAGGCTAGGCCTAGACTAAGGCCTAGACTATTATTGTTACCAAATTCTTGCACTGACCTACTTAAAATTATAGTAAACATTTCCATGGTTACGTTAACTGTAACAAAACTAAAATTCTTTGTTTTATTGTTACATGTTGTTATAAAACAATTCCTTTGAAAGGAATGCCATGCCGCCTGTGCATTAAAACAGGCTGCATCATGCATCATCAAATCCATCAAATTTGGGAAATGACGATAAGTGGGAGGTTGCTGGGAAAACTGCTCCTTTTTGCAATATTTTATTTTTGTAATAACTTTTGCAAATGTTATTTCAATAATTCCTGAGGCATTCCAAAGTCTATTTATTAGACTTTATCAGGGGAAGATCCAGGATTTTTTGTGGGGGAGGAGGGCTTAAATCCAGATTTTGGTTTTGACAAGCAAAAAGAAAAAATCTTCACAGGTCCGACTTAGCCTCTGGGGTCCTTATGTATTTAATACAGTCTCTGTGCATCTAATTCTATTAGTCCATTCTCATTTAAGACAAAAAAAAAATTGGGTCAATTTTAGGGGACTTAAGCCTGTTAAACCCACCTTAAATCCACCACTGTTTATGTTGTGATTGAAATCTATTGGATTAATTAGAAGGTGAATATATCAATATTATCATTATTTAGTTAGTATTGTAACCAACTTTGCAAAAAAAAAAAACAACAAATCTGAAACTGATGAAAACACAAGGAAAGTTAATAAACTATGCATCAGTTATCTATAAAAAACAGCCACTAAATAATTTGAAGCAAGTCGTGGCAAACCCACCAAGTTGTCACAGAGGAAGTTATTGAGAAATAAGCCAATAAACAACAGGAAATATAAACAAATACAAAGGAAATTTGTGTATATTTTGTTAAATATCTTCACTTATACATGTCCGATTTTGATAATGGACCCCTCATTTTAAAGCTTATAAAAAGTCTAATATGGCTTTACCATTAACTTAATTTTGAATTTTCCTACAACTTGGTGGTTTTTCCGTGTCATGCCTCATTAAAAAAATTGTTTATTGAGGCCCAAGTTCTCACCAGCATGTACTGCATTACCAAATGTATTATAATTAAATATGTTATATTCTGTATTATTATTATTATTATTAATTTAAAAGTCAGGACATACTGTATATGGCCTACACAACCTGGGACAGTAAATTAGGCCATATGGGATACGGCCCACGACTTCAAAGGGTTAAATTATGACTGTCAGATGGAATAATAAATACTGCTTAATAGTAAATACTGCTTAATAATAAATATATTGCTTAAACTGTACCTGCTTCAGAAATAAAAAGTGTTGTACTGAATTTTCATCAAAGCTGTCGTCGTCATCTTCATCTCCTAGCGTTGGGTTCCAAGTTACAGTACGTTTTTTTTCACTCAGTTTTGCGGCTGGAAAAATAATTTAAATGTTAATTTAGTATAACAAAATGTTCATGCCACCATGTGAAACAGAACTACCTTACTGAAAAGCATACACGTTCAAAGAAAAGTAAAACTGGAAGTCCTTAAAATTTCAGTAACCAAATAACTTTTGTGCAACTTTGAGAAAAGCTGGTGGTGGATTGCCATAAACCTGTGTAAACTAAACTGGCGGTCTTATGCTCTTGTCAATCGTATTCCCGGCCCTTGGGTACCCAGGGATGGCCGGGACTTGCATCAAAATTGGCCGGAGACTTTACCTAATTTTTCGCCTGGGTTGGCCAAGTGTTTACCGGGAATGGTCGGGGGTTTTCAGCAATATTTTTGCCCGAGAGGGCCGGGCATTTACAGGAGATTGTTGTAGATTGTCCCGGGTAGGTGAGGGATTTACTGGGAATTGGCCGGGTATAAGACAACGATTGTCAGGGGAATTCCAAAGCTGATTGTGATCGAAAGACGAGATTCACAAGTCGTGGGAATATCGTTCGGAGACTTTCACGATTTCAAATTAATACTTGGTGAGGAATTTTAGCCGGGACATGCCCGGGTATTCAACCAAAATACTTCCCAACCTGCCGGGGACTTGGCCGGGGATTGCTAGGCCACAATTACCCGGGTGGATGGGACTTAGTCGTGGATTTACACGCAATTATTGCCCGGCTTAGCCGGGAATTAACCAGGTGTTGCAACGGCCAAAAAATGCAACTCGATGCAAGTCCCGGTCATCCACGGGTACCCAGGGACCAGGAATACAATTGACAAGTTCATTAACTTAGAGAAAAAAAGTGTTGATTATTTAATCTCAAACATGCAGTCAGTCCATAGTAACAGCACTTGAGTGTACTGTTTTAGGTACTGTAATTTTTGTGCCACATTATGTTCGCTTTTTTACAAAAACATCATACAAGTTTTTATTTCATGATATGGTAAATGAATAAACAATTATTTTATAACAAATTATTAAAACAGCCAGTCTACGATCAAAATGTTAACACCAAGATACACCATGACAAAAGTGATTAAGACCACTATTCTGCTAAGACCCAATTACAGATAGTCCTAATGCTATTAGGTCTTGTCTAAAGGCTAGTGAAATATTTCCCTTTTTCACTACTGTACCACATAATCAGAGCAAAACCAAATTCAAATGATAAAAGATATGAATGTATACTTTATGTTTTGTAAACAGTATGCGAGATCTAACCACAAGTAGGAACAAAGTGAGATATATAGTCAATCTTGCCCACGTTGATTCCAAAGTCGCATTGAAAAGAAATGAGAGATTGTTTAACGAAAAACATCAATCTGGCATGAAAGCTAAATTTGAAATTATTTGGCTTGGGCCAAAGCAATTCTGACAAAAAACCAAAATATGTACTGTATAGTTTTTTTCGCGGGGGTTTAATTTTCGCGAATTTCGCGATTTGAGAACCTTACCGCAAAATTATCAACTCGCGAAAGTGTCAAATTTTTAAGTTACTCAAACTGTAAACAATGTTGGTGGCGCCCTACTCGTCAACCCGGAAGGGAGGTTCCATACGTGCTCAAGATCGACAAATGACGAACTGTGACGTTGCAGTGGTGCTTGCGATGATGCACTGTATGTACAGTGGGTTACGAAAGGTTTGGGATTCTGAAATAAAAAGATAGAAATACTGAACAGCCAATTTTTTCATTTACTAGGCCTAGTACTGGACAATATCTACTGAAAATCCACCCACCGGACAGGTCAACAGTACATAGCCTAGGAACTAGGCCTAGGCTCACCTGCCAAACGGTATCCGATCGTTTTGGTCGCGCCTGTTTTGCTAGGCCTACATGAATCGGTAATTCAAAATAAGAAAATTATATCAGATTCGACCTATTGAGACTTTTCAAACATTAAAAAATATTAGCCTATTATTATCCATTTTAAATATTAGTGTTTTAATATGTTTTAAACGTGACAAAACTGAGCAGTAAAACGGCGCAACCAAAACGAAGGCGCGACCAAAACGATCCGTATTCCTTCCAAACAACACAACTTTCACAGCGAAATTTTCTATCGTATTTAAACGCGAAACTTACCCCAAAAATATTCTTTGTTCATTGCCATGTCTTATGTATTTTAAGAATAATTAATAATTAAATTAAAGAGCCTAAACTTAGTTCAAACTATTACAAACAGGAACTAACAACGAACGAAGAACACGTTGGGCCAAAGAGAATTGGAAAAGGAACATGTGCTTTAAAGTTTTTAAAATGGCCACTGTTCCTCAGGATCATCAAATCTATTTTATAATCATAAAATAACTATGTGTATAAATATGAAATATAATATTTAAAAATATAAATATTATTTATATTATTTGTATATTTATTTTATTATTTTACAATATATATTAGTTATAAATCTAGCGTAATTTATAGTCACAAAATTAGTTTTCAGAGACAGAATTTTTCGTCGGGTCAAATAACAAGCATGACGTGGGAAAACATCAACAAAGTACACGTGTGGAAGTTGGTGGAGTCCAGATCAGTTTATCTTGCAGAAACGCACTTAATATAAAAGTATCATAGGCCTATTTAAGACTGACTATATTCCTGAGCTATTGATTATAGTTCTACTGATTTTACTGACATAAACTGCTTAATGTAAGTTTGTCTACACTGCTACAGGCAGTTAAATTTGACTCTTTTTTTTTTAGTGTTTAGGGCTAGGCCTAGTTAGCCTAGGCTAGCCTATGATTGTTGGTAATTGACCGTTGGCTGTACTTCCGAGTCGTTTCGGCCTAAGATGTTTTTGGGAGCGGAAGTGTAACAATTACTTTTTTACTTTTGTACTTGTTAAAATATGCTTCGCTTATTAGGTAGTGTTTTCAATTATAAGGTTTTAATTTTTAATCGTATTTCTAGATTTTACTAAAATTGGCCTAAGCCTAGCCTAGACCTAGCCTAGTACTACTACTAACCTAGGCTAGCCTACATAGGCATAGGCTAGGCCTTGACCTCCGCCTTGCTAGGTCATATGTTCTCCCATTTTAGAAATAAATGCGCACATGTTTATTAATGTGTTTTTTAGCAGTATATTATTATATAAAAATAATCACCAATTTTTGCATTCCATTTTAATGGTTTGATTGATTAGTGAGTGTACTGTAATGTCTGCCAGTTACAACAAGATGCCTGGTTATTTCAGACAACACGTAGTCGAATGTCTCATGCTGTCAGCAGTGAACCCAGGTTTCGCCTTCTGGACAGCCATATCATGGCAGGTTGGAACCCCTTGGCCACATCAGTGGTGATTCGCGCTAAGAATCTCCTGTGTTTTTCTATAGTTGAATATTGAATTATTGAATTGGCCTAGTTATTCTTTTTTAAATCAACTTGTTTGTGAGCCTCTACACTAACCAATTATAAAGTATATAATTGTACATATTTTTTAGCATTAACATTTTATTTTTATCATTAGTATGACAAACATCCAAAACATAAGATTGAGCCTCCTTCACATCTGTATGGTACATCTCTTTGCCATCTCTTGTTATATCTCTGTCCTTGGTAATGATGATGCATTGCAACCCTCTGCTGTCCTCAGTGTCAACACAGATGATGAAGAGAATGATGCTAAAGACAAGCCAATGGAGAATGTGAATATCAATCATCAAAAATTGTCTGATGGTAAACCTGTTGAAATGTTTGTGCCAACAAATGAATGGCAAGTGATAAAACCAGGTAGGTTTCTACAGTATTATGGTATATTTCGTGTTTGTCCCTCTTGGTAACAACAAATCAATAAATATGCTAAATATTGACACAGACATTGTAATTGATGACACTGCAACAAGCGTCCGTTTTGTGTGTGTTTTATTCAAAACTCTTGATCAATCAGCTTATACCTTTTTTAAAAGGGCTTATGGCAACTCCATTGGCTTCCTATTGTACAAAGAATTAAATTTAAGATTCTTCTTATCACTTTCACAGCTTTGCATTAATCTTTTGTAGACCTATTATTTAAATAATTTGTATTTATTGTTCTCTTTTTTTCTATATGATATGGATGTATATTTCCGAAATAAAGAATGGATGAATGAATGAATTACTCTTCTCCGAAATTCATCTCTGACCTTATCCATATTCTCCAAAACAGAACCTTATGTCATCTGAAATGTCACTTCTTTCTCATTCTGTCCGTCCCTCAACACAATTCTATGGTAGTCGGTCTTGTGCCACCTTTGCCTTATGGATTGACCTACCGACTGACATTCGACAGGCAAGCTCCATTATTAGCACCTTCAAACACCTTTTAAAAACTCACCTTTTTTCTTAGGTTTTTCTGATTTTTTATTTTTATTGTAACGCGCATTGAGGCTTACAGAATGCACTCTATCAAGCACTAATTAATATTATTATTATGGCTAAATTGTGCTAAATTTGAGACAAGTATAACTTGACTTTAAACAAGTGGGTTTTGGGATGAGTTGACTTGAGACGAGTTGAAGAGGGAATGCATTGACTTGGGGACAAGTTGACTTGGGGATGAGTTGACTGGAGACGAGTCTGTAAGGGGACAATTTCGATCAAATTTTGTTATATATTTGAAAATCTTATGATCAATCTAAAATTTTTTGTTCAAAAATAATTATTAATTACAAACTTGTTAAAAGTAAACAACACAAAATTTTGAAACAATTTAAACTTCTTTATTACAAAATTAAAGAAAACAGATACAGAATAGCAATAGGAGTTTTAAAAATTAGTTTTCTATAACTAAAAGTTTACAAATACAAATTAAAATGGAAAAGTAACAACAAAAGTAAATAATTCTCTATGTATTCTTCAAATAAACATTTTTAAGCTGATTTATAAAAGATTCTCCAATAAATTTTACAAATTGTTGGCACAGCAGTTGTGTTTCAGACTTCCAATCATGAGGTTATGAGTTTGAGGCTCACCCTGGTCAGTTGTTTGTGTCCTTAGGCAAGACATTTTATCCACCTTGCCTCTCTCCACCCAGGAGTATCAGTGGGTACCTGTGTGCAAATGCCATATGTGCTGATTATAGCTGTAACATTGTGGAATGTATTGTTCTATATGCATTTGGTCCAATGAATGTTTGTAATAATTGTGAAGTGTTTAGAGGCCTTGGAAAATGCACTATATAAATGTCACATATTACTAATATTATTGTTTGAAATGAAATAATTAGTCGTATTATTTTATTTATTTTTTCATAGGGCAATCTATTCCGCCAGGACTCCATATTAGGATGGACTTTCAGACTGGCATAAAAGAAGCGAAAATTCTTGATCCTGAAGATGATACAAATAATGAAGGAGGCAATGTCCAAGTCACAACAAACAAAGAAAGCAAACAATCAGTAATTGTTTCAAGTGATGGAGAGATTAAAGAATCTGTTGATATGGAGAAGGAGAAGATGAAATATTGGAAAGATGGAAACCACCAGGGAATGAAAATGGTGGATAAAGATCACTTCACAAAAGAGGACCTGAAGGATGCTCTGAAAAAGTTTAAGGCAGGAATGGATGACGTTAAAGACAAAGAAGCGGTAATCAGTAAAATTCATTACTACATTATTTGTTATGCCACATTAAATATTTGTTCACTAACTACCATATTCCTTGTTCCGTTGTTTTGCATGTTATGCAGTATTTTAGATTATTTTAGCTTCAACTAAAAAAAAAACCGTTAATAATGTCAACTCACCCCTACCCTAACATTTCAAGCAGGGAATGACTTTCTAAGATACTCAAAGTAAACATGTTTTCTTATCATAAATACCCTATTAATTTGTTAACACAAACCTATTACATAAGATCCTGCCCCCATCTCCGCCCCTATCGTTTCCCTTTGTGTCTCGTCTCTCGTTTCTGTAACGTCTTGTTTGCGTCCTGTCAATGTCATGTTT
>JAOTQE010125601.1:0-12395 GCA_025631205.1 Nesometra sesokonis
ATAATTTATATATTTCTTCAAAATAAGCAAGTTATTTTCAAAATCAATTTTTTGTCATTTTTCAGGTGACAATACATGTCTTTAAGTAGGAAAAAGGCACTGTTTTTAAATTTGGTAAGTTTTTATTTCCATTTAACACTACACATTGGGCCATAAAATGCACATTTCTTTGCATATTTGTATCTTATCAACGTCATTAAAACAATTTAAACACTATCATAAACTTAACACTCGGAAGTTGACGAATTAGCAAGCCAAAATCATAAGTATAGAGATACGTGTTATCATGTAGGCTCAGTAAAAATGTGTGGCTCTATGCATTGTATTGTAAACTTTAATGGTGGCAATTAGGCATGATATCATATACTAATTTCAGTACAGCATTGTACTTTTGATAATTGCATTAATCGACACAGATAGTCAATGAGTGTGGTATTACCATCAATGATAATTAAAAATATATTAACCAAAATTAGAGAAAGAAAGCAGATGATATCAAACTAAAACGTTCATAAGAATTCTGTTTCGTAACAGCAGTAACAATTACAACTGAGCGACAACTACAGAAAATAAATATGATGATAACTGGGACAATTAGGATGATAATGATGCTGACGATGATGATGATGATGATAATAATAATAATAATAATTATGATAATGATGATAATGAGATGATGATGATGATGATGATGATGATGACGACGACGACGACGACGACGACGATGATGATGATGATGATGATGATGATGACGACGACAATGGTGATGATGATGATGATGATGACGACGACGATGATGATGATGATGACGACGACGACGCTGACGATGGTGATGATGATGATGATGATGATGATGATGATGACGACGACGACGACGACGACGATGATAACAAATGATCAAAAGGCATTGGATGGAAGATATACTTGCTACTAAAGATTAATTTATCCAACAAAAATATTCATTTTGCAAATTCTAAGCAAGTATATCACAGTGAGATTCAATATCTTAGAATTGCTGAAAAAAGTTACAGAGTTATCTCTACTAAATCAGTGTGTATTCCCTACAGAAATTTAGATAAGAAATACGATTATTACTTGCTTTTGTTCAGGGTAACATATGACATGTTAAATCATAGTTGTATGTCACAAATAACAACACAATGTTATCGTATATCGAATCCCATCACATATTGAACATAAATTATAACGAACACCACATTTTAACACAGTAGTTGCCAGATCTGTAGTTTGGGCATACTGTTGGTATAGTTCACGCGTGCTTAATCGGGAATGGAAGATGGGGGACCTCTATGTACATTAAGTTTAGGATATTAAAAGCAACAATTAATAAATATTTTTGATACTGAAAATTCGGTGAAATTTTGTATCTTTCTATACCACACAGAAGATTACGCAGACATTGCAAGAAACTATCATTTTAAACACTCAATCATTTACCCTAAGTGTTACAATTACTGTATATAATATTGAATGGTTTTTGAGGGGGATTTCTTTAATTGGCCCAGAGTAATGGAATTAAACGTTCAGTAAATGATTTCCTTCAAAATGATACCATGTAAGACCACATTTCCCGTGCTCAGTCTGTCATCTTGTTTTCAATTGCGGGCTTTTCTACTTCCGTAGATTATTTTTTTTCAATAGGCACCAATATACACCTATATTAAAATCAGATTAATGGTACACTAAAATACATACGGTACTAAACTGCCCTCAGCTCATCAGTAAGCGTTCAATATTGACCCAAAGCGGTTCAATGCTACATAATAGTAAACCAAATCAGTTCAATGCTACGTAATAGTGAACCAAAGCGGTTCAATGCTACATAATAGTGAACAAAAGCGGTTCAATGCTACATATAGTAAACCAAAGAGGCTCAATGCTACATAATAGTGAACCAAAGCCGATGCTACATATAGTGAACAAAAGTGGTTCAATTGCTATGAACCAAAGCGGTTCGATTCTATATAATAGTGAATAAAAGCGGTTCAATGCCACATAGTGAACCAAAACGGTTCAATGTTACATAATAGTGAACCAAAGCGGTTCAATGCTACATAATATTGAACCAAAGCGGTTCAATGCTACACAATAGTGAACCAAAGCGGTTCGAGTGAATCAAAGCGGTTCAATACTGCACATAGTGAACCAAAGCTGTTCAATGCTGTAAACCAAAGCGGTTCGATTCTACATAATGGTGAACCAAAGCGGTTTGATAATACATAATAGTGAACCAAATCTGCCCAATGCTACATAATAGTGAAACAAAGCGGGTGAATGCTACATAATAGCGAACCAAAGCGGTTCAATGCTACATAATAGTGAAGCGGTTTACTACTACATAATTGTGAACTAAAGCGGTTCAATGCTACCTAATAGTGAATCAAAGCGGTTGAATGCTAATAGTGAACCAAATCGGTCCAATGCTACATAATAGTGAACCAAAGCGGTTTAATGCTACATAATAGTGAACCAAAGCGATTCAATGCTGCATAATAGTAAACCAAAGTGATTCAATGCTACATAATAGTGAACCGCAAAAACTACATAATTGAATAATTAGATTTATCGGTCTAAATATGTAAATGTTTTAAGTATGTTTTTCATTTTGATCATACACCTTCCAATAACACCATCTACATTGAAGCTGATATTTTTTCAATTTGTAGGTGCTATAAAATACTGTACAAAAGGTGACCAGGAAATAGCATTGCTAATCAAGTCATGGCCCCCTCTTAAAGATGTATTGTCACTTGAAAAATGACAAAAATTAAATTTTGAAAATAACTTGCTTATCTTGAAAAAATGCATAATTTATGACAATGACACTAGAAATTAGGTTATTTATAAATTATTTACCCCCAATATTGCAACATTATATGCTAAAAATGAGCAAAAAACATCAAAAAGTCTGGAAGCTTCTATATTTTTGATAATTTCTCACTGTAAAAGTTTTATTAAACAATTTTTAAATACACTAATTTCTATTCTCCAGTTCTTAACTTTGATGCTACTTTGATATGATCAAGTTAATTTCAAAATTAATGTTGACAATATATCTTTAATGATAAAAAAAAATAAATAAGGTAATTGTCTTTGTGTTTGAGACTTGCTCTGCGAGGCAACCATGTGTTTGCATTATCAATCCTATACTGCACACAAAATAGGCTCAAAATGTTTAATTATTTTGTCGCGCACCACATTGAAAATTTGTAAAAATACATATTGCATTCTAACAAAGCGCCTTTTTCTACAAAATACTATATTGTCTCGACAAAATCGCTGTTGTCAATTGTTTTTATGTGTATATATATATATATATATATTTATATTTTAAGAGATAAACGAATTGGGTCAGGATTTCAGTCGATATTTAACATTATTTTATCAATTTTGGTCGGATTTTCTCTACTGTTTACGTTTAAATTTATACTTTCTCTCGTTTAAATTTATATATTTATATATTTATATATGTTACAATGTTATTAATCTTATTTTATCCACGAAATAGGCCTTGTAACTTTTGTATCAAAAATATCATTTTGTCCAAAAAGTGACGTTAACAAAATATCATTTTATCTCGACAAAACTATTTTTTCAAAAACTATATTTTGTCTTGACAAAATAATATTTTGTCAAAACGAGTATTTTGTTGAGACAGATTTGTCAAAATGTGTATACTATATACTGATATACAATAAACTGTAATTACGACATTGCTTATGAGCATAAGAAATGAATTAGGCTTACAACAATAAATCTATGTGTATCACACTTCATTTTATTGTCAATGACTTCAATTTCAAACTAATCAGACCAAATCTAATGCAATGAGAGCGGACATAGCGATAAGTGTTTCTACTGTATTATTCCATCTCAAGCTAGCTTAAACTCATATTTTCGTCTCAAGTAACGTCATTCCTATGCCAAGTATTCAGAGGTTTTACATTTTCGCGCCAACTGGACGTCTTTAACACTTGAAGAACAGCATTACTTTTTGCGGGATTCAATTACTAGTACTTACCAGGATTACTTACTAGGATTATTATGTTGAAGAGGATTGTGTTGATGATGATGATGATGATGATGATGATGATGATGAGATGATGATGATGATGATGATGATGATGGTGATGATGGTAATGATGATGGTGATGATGATGATAATGATGATGATGATGGTGATGATGATGATGATGATGATGATGACGGTGATGATGATGATGATGATGAGGATAATGATGATGACGACGAAGACGATGACGATGATGATGATGATAATGATGATAATGAGGATGATGATGATGAAGATGATGATGACAATGATGATGATGATGATAATGAGGATGATGATGATGAAGATGATGATGACAATGATGATGATGATGATGATGATGATGATGGTGATGATGATGATGATGGTGATGACGATAATGATGATGATGATGATCATGATAGTGATGATGATAGTGATGATGATGATGACTAACTAAACTAAATGAATATATGGACACATGACAAAAATGAAACTGATGAATGGATAATTTAATAAATAACATGAATAATCAAATGAACGACTAGTTATAAATAGATAAAGAAATATGAATAGTAAACGAATAAATAAAAATACTATTGATGTAAACATCTGTGTGTTTATCGATAACGAATAATGTTGATATTTAACGTTATTGTTGGTATGCAATTTATATTAATGTAATAAATCTATTCGGTCTTTCAATTAATGGCTATGGAAAAATATTTTCCCATTTTATAATATGTTATTGATGTTTTAACTATATAGGGCAATGGCATGCCTAATAGAATAATTATTAATGTATTTAAATTATCATGTCAACATTAAGGTAAAATGTATTGCAGTTGCAAATTGAGGCTCAGAAACCATTATATCATGAAACCTGCACTGATTAATATAGGGACAACTTTATTGTAAGATTATTTTTACTTACAAGATTAGTCTCAATTTATTTACCACCTTTAATTAAAGGACAAGTCTATTCCAAGATATCCTTTTGTATTTTTATTTATTTTTAACCTACCAGTAGGGCATAAATTGGTAAGAAAGTATACTGCATACTCCATGCAATGAGATACATGCCATCGTGACAGGATTCAATATTTCGACATAAATTATGTCGAAATATTGAATCCTGTCACTTCCAGTAGGGCGTATTTAAAACCAGGCCAGGATGGTATTCTAGGTAGACCTATTGCAATGTAATAATTGCATTAACCATTATAACCACTAAGTCACTCATTGCACGCCCGGTGGTCTAGTGATACAGACACCAGGCTACTTACCTGGAGATTGTGGGTTCGAGTCTTACACGAGAACAACTTACGATTTTTTTCGCGAGCATTCTCAACTGTACCGAGTGTTTGGTACATTTACGCTCAGAGTTGGGCAAAACAAATTATATCTAATTGTATTAACGTTCTTCTACCGAATTTCACTATTTTTAGTATACCATTAACGATCGGAATTAAAAATAATGTGTAGTCCTAGAACTAGGGAGAATTTTGGTATTAGGCCTATAAACCTGATTTCTTATCCTAATTACCATAATCTAACCACTACGTCACATTGTATCCACATTCCACCCTAACATTTTGTCATAGATCACTGTGACCAAGTTTGCCGAGTTTCTGATAGAAATTTAGGTCTCTAGGTTGTTAACAGTAAAACCAAGAAAACAAAGTAGGTAACGTACTGTGTTAGGTATGCCTTGGTGGGTAAGTAGGAGATAGGTAGATAGAAAGGAAGTAGGTAGGTTGGTAGATATACAGGTATTGGTTGGTAAGTAGGATGGTAGGTAAGTAATTAGGTTTGTAAGTAAGTAGGTATGTAGGTAAGTAGGTAAGTGGGTAGGTAGGTAAGTAAGTAGGTAGGAGATAGGTAGGTAAGTAGGAAGGTAGTTAAATAAGTAGGTAGGAGGTAGGTAGATAAGTAAGTAGATAGGTAAGTAGGTAAGTAAGTATGTAGGTACGTAGGTAATTAAGTAGGTAGGTAGGTAGGTAATTAAGTAAGTAGGTAGGTAGGTATGTAGGTAGGTAAATACTGTAAGTAGGTAGGTTGGTAAGTAGGTAGGTAGGTAGCTAGAAGGTAGGCAGGTAAGTAGGTAGGTAAGTAGGTAAGTAGGTAAGTAGGTAGGTAGGTAGGTTGGTAGGTTGGTAAGTAAGTAGGTAGGTAAGTAGGTAGGTAAGTAGGTAAGTAGGTAAGTAGGTAGGTAGGTAGGTTGGTAAGTAAGTAGGTAGGTAAGTAGGTAGGTTGGTAAGTAGGTAAGTAGGTAGGTAGGTAGGTTAGTAAGTAAGTAGGTAGGTAAGTAGGTAGGTAGGTAGGTAAGTAGGTAGGTTGGTAAGTAGGTAGGTAGGTAAGTAGGTAGGTAAGTAAGTGGTAGGTAGGTAGGTAAGTAGGTAAGTAGGTAAATAGGTAAGTAGGTAAGTAGGTAAGTAGGTAAGTAGGTAAGTAGGTAAGTAGGTAAGTAGGTAGGTAGGTAGGTAAGTAAGTAGGTAGGTAGGTAGGTAGGTAAGTAGGTAGGTTGGTAAGTAGGTAGGTAAGTAGGTAGGTAGGTAAGTAGATAGGTCGGTAAATAGGTAAGTAAGTAGGTAGGAAGGTAGGTAGGTAGGCAAGTAAGTAGGTAGGAAGGTAGGTAGGTAAGTAGGTAGAAAGGTAGGTACCTATTATTTTGTTATATTCCCGAAAGAAGAAACTGCATTGAACCCTTGATTAAATTTCCTATGACATTACAGGCCTAACAACGTTAACTTTTAAACGAGGATAAAGATTTCAAATAAACTTTAAAGTAATGTAACTTGAAGCATGGGGCGCTCTGTAAGTTAAGAGACGGAGCTGCCGAGGTACGATAACTTTATTTTCAATTTGAAGAATTTTACCGCTGGTTGTTTATTAATCATATATAGGTAACCCTGCTTCATTAAAAGAAAATTATTTTTCCATGTTTGTTAAATCTCTCAGGCATGATAAGACATTAGAAATTATATTGCAAAAATAGCTGTCGCGTTACGAGTTGTTTTTACCCGATTTGAATTATTTCACTACTGCTAGTTTATTTATAGTATTTAGGCAAAACCTGCTTTATTAAATTACTATTGGACTACTATTTTATTATTTTCATTTGTAAATACTCTCATTCATAACAAAGCGTTAAGAATTTTACGGTGATAATATGAAAATTTAAACAGGAATATGTTACCTGTATTAGCTGAAAAAATATATTGTTATTTTTGTGAGATGCACACAACGCACGCATTTTATATAGGGTATTCAATTAACGTGTTCTGCAAACATTTGATATTATATAACGCTCTCTGGAGAAACACAAAACTACAGTACGATAGATTTCGTGATTACTGCCAACTGGAGCTCCGCAAATTTCATTCTTTTTAAAGAGTTCTGTGATAAATTGTAGGATTTAGCGTTATGATATATATGGAATATAATCAACATATACACGAGTTGTTTCCTCGGGGAGATTATGCTTATCATAGATATTCTCTTTAAACTATATACATTAACATCAAGAAGCTCTAGACGTTCTCAAATTTACTCATTAATTTTTGTGCAATATTACTCAAGTGGTTTATGCAAGAATACCTACAAGCGACGGATCTCTTGAATTCAAGCATATATATGACATAATAAACATGAGATAATGTAACAACAATATTTGCCTTGGATTTCTAAAGAGTCGGTGGGTAGTCCTTCCCTCGGATTGACCACCGTAACAAGCCCAGCGTAACAGCTGAGAATAAAAAAAAGTTTAATATCAAATAATTTCATCCGTATCTTTAAAATAAAAATAGTAGATTTTTGTAATAAAACGACGCGTATGACATTTCGAAGAATTACATCAAATCTTCATCTGACAACCCACGGTTTGATCTGCGATAAAATAGCTTTGGTGCTTGAGTGAAGTGTTCGAGTTTTCAGTGGTAGGTTACATTATCGGTACCAGCTTATCACGTCCAGGTAGGGGGAGCAACACCGTGTTTCCGCAGGAATATCAGATTATCCGATAAAGTTTCATCCAATCAGTCAATAAAAAAAATGCAAATCTCAACTTAAAAATGAAACATGGAACTGATCTGTATAGGCCTACAAACCGCGTTTTTGCGTAATCAGGCCGCAACTTCCTTTTTTTTTTGTGGTGATTTTCCCTTTTGTCGCGTGGACAGGACCGTGTCGGGGATTGTGCGGGGGGATGGTAGCGAAGTACTTGTGAGACCCAGGGCGAGGCCAGTGGGCCGCCAATTGTTGCGTTTTTACGGTCTAAAACACGTTTATATGCATAATTTGAGACAAAAATAGGAACAAACTGTTATATATTCAATATTCATTTCAGTAACATTTATTCTTTTTTTGTTTCCAACATTTTATTGGTTGGAAAAGTGGACCTTTGGGAATTTGAGGGTGGGGGTGCGCCCGCACCCAATGCACCCCCACCGAATTGTCTCGCAATAGTAAGGAAAGTGACTCGCCAATCACTTTGTTTAAAGTGTGCGTCAATTTTTCTAGTATTTAAGCAAAGTACCTTGCGAGGTAGTTTTCTCAGCAAAATTATAGCACTCAAGTGTGCGCCGGGGTTTAAGGACACAATCAAGTAGCCGTACGCGCGCGTCCTCTGACATCACAGAGGTGAAATATTTCCGTTAATAATGACATTGTTAATTACAACCCACTCAGATGTGCAATGCATCATTGTCATTATCTGCTAAGATGACACGTCAATTAAGACTTGTGATGATCTCCTTACACAAATTATGACATTTTATGAGAGACGACTGCCTTCTAAAAGGTTTAAGATTGCGATGTACCTTGTTTTAAGTCGAGTTTGTACTTTACATAGTAGCCATGAGACTCATTAACTTATATTAATAGAATTTGACAACTTAAAAGCAATTTTTCGAAAGATGTATTACATAGTTATGTATTAATTTATTTAACTGAGACACTGAATTAACATAGTAATTCAAGCATTGTATCACATGGTTTTATAAAAAAATTTTGGATTTTGTCTCAGCATAATTTACTTTTAAAAGAATTGTGATCATGATACTAAATAATAAATTTATAAAAAAATAAAACATTTAATAAAAATTAATGAAATCTTAACGATAATTATGTAACGGATTGAGGAAATAAAGAAGAAAATGATGATTATGATGATGATGATGATGATGATGATGACGACGACGACGATGACAATGACGATGATGATGATCCAAGGAGGGCCCCCTTTTGACCAATTACAAGGTGATGACGGTGATCAGGCGCGGATCCAAGGGGCGGGGGGACGCCCCGCCGTCCGTCATCGACTAAAAAAGATTAAAGAGTAAAAAATGTAAAGAGAGTAAAGAGAAAAAACCTTTTCCCAACATATTTTTAATTGGAATCCCCACTTCAACTGTATATTCCAATATGCTTTGTATGAGCGTCATTTAAAAAAAAAATTCTATGGGAGGGAGATGATCTGAAAAAAGGGACATTTTGATGGACTCTAATGTGTCTTTTAGTGTGTAAAATGACGACAATTGTCCGGGACCTTCGGTCCCTGGACCTCTTAGCGGTTTTCTGGTCCCCAGCCCAAAAAAGATATAAACTTCGAAACCAAGGCAGGCTGATCTGGAAAACGGGACATTTTGATGGACTCTAATGTGTCTTTTAGCATAATAAAATAATGCAAAATTTCCGGGGTCTTCGTCCCCATTTGGGCCCTCGGCGGCCCCCTAGCCCAGACTAAATTGCTCACTTCGCTCGGAAATCCAAACTTCGAAACCAAGCAAACAGGCTGATTTGGATAACGGGACATTTTGAAGGACTCTGTGTCTTTAAGCATATAAAATAACGGAAATTTTCGACTGGATAGTCCAAGATCCTCCTTATGCGCGTCTAAAGGTTTATTATTTTCACAAATTTCTATGGGATGATCTGGAAAACGGGACATTTTGATGTTGATGATGCGGTTCCCTGGTCCCTAGCCTAGATTGCTTGCTTCCCTTGCAAGTCTGAACTTCAAAACCAAACAGACTGATTTGGAAAACGGAACATCTAGCGCAGTCAGTATTCCTGTAAAATGGATGTGGTCTGTGCCCCCGTTTGAAAATTTCTGGATCCGCCCCTGATGACGATGATGACGACGACGACGACGACGATGATGATGATGATGATCCAAGGAGGGCCTCTTTCTGGCTCAGTCGAATATCATTTGAAATGAAAAATCTCATTAAAATAAATTATCTGTGAAAATTGCCTCTCGGACACGCAGGAAACGCAACTTATTGAAAAATTGGCCTGATGCTATAGCGATTGAGCTGACTATCGGTCAATAAAATAATAAATAAAGACTCCAATTAAATTTCTAAACAATTACATTTAACAAGAGGGGTCGATGGTAAAAAACCCTGTTTATTTTTAAGGGACTCTAACTCGTGTTAATTAAACTACTCCCTGATTCACCTGATATGATTATAAACCTGACGCTGTACCAATTGACCTAACTACCGGTTGACATCAGAACTAAATTTGAAAAAAAACCAAATTATTCCTATATTTGAAGGAATACCTGTGATTCTTATTATTTTCGAGGTAATTAAATAAGTAAAATGAAAGAAAAAGTCGACCCTTACTTTAGGGTCATTGGCGTCTATAACACGTCAGAAACATAACATGTAGGACGATATAATAAAAGTAGGCCTATATACCTGCCAACTCTCACGCATTATGCGCGAGTCTCACGCATTAGAGCCTATTTTAGACGTCTCACGCATGAATTAAGTTAGCTCACGCATTAGCAGAATTCCCACTCATAAACAGTCATTTGAATAGTTTTTTTTACGCATGGCACAATATAGAGCAACATTCGGTAAAAGCCGGGCCCGAAAACAGCGAAAATTTGAGCAGAAACGGCCCAAAAATGGCCAGATGACGTTTTTTTTTGTTTTTTTTTTTTGCTTGCCAGATCGGAATGGGAGATGATGTGTCCCAGATATATAGTGGTGGCGGCGTTGGTCTCACGCATTGGAGCCAAAAAAAGTTGGCAGGTATAGGCCTATAATAATAGTAGGCCTATATTTAATAATAACGTTTGGATGTTTAATATAAATAACCAATGCTGCCAATTCAAGCATATTGTCCTATTGTCCGACTATTGTTTTGTAGCGCACACTCAATTTAACCAAATAAACATCAAGACAAAATGGAAACACATTATGAAAGGGCCAATCAGGAAAATTAATCGTTCCCATGTAAATTTAATATATAGAACTTAATAACCTGAAACCACTATACTGTAGTACATTTCCAGAAAAGGTCAACATTCTAATGGACCATGTCATTTATTATTTATTCTACTGCAGTTACTGCAGTAATTCAGTTACAATATTGGTTCAGTAGATGAAACCCTGTGTGTCAATGCAGTCCCCAAATACACTGGCACTGGATTACTGCAGTAACTGCACATTTTTCAGCAGATTACTGCAGTAATGGCAGTGGAATAATTTTGGTATGATTAAGGTGGCTGCCGGCGATTTCTGTCCACTTGACTCACCATATAAGATAGTATTATACATACTCTAAGCATGGAGGAAGTTAAGCAATAAGATACACGCCATCGTGACAGGATTCAATATTTTTAGATAAATTATGTCATAATCATCATGAAGATGACATAATTTATGTCGAAATATTGAATCCGTTGAGCGCCAGAATGTTCACGACAGCAAGGCAACGCCCCCGACAGGGCATGATCCGTGCTTTAGACGGGATCTCTCATCTTTACATCTATAAGCTCATGCAATTGCTACATGTAATTACTTGACCCAATGAAATGCATCCTCTTCAATAATTTATTTTTATCTCAGTTTATGCCTCGTAGTGGACTACTTGAGTTTATAGGAGGAAATAAAACAAAGAAAGATGCTGAACTTATGCAAAACCCGTGTATTATAATTTCATAGTTGGCACATTACGAGATACAATAAAACACTTTGGCGTTAGATAACATTGGAAACGACAAGCAGGAATTGCTTTAAAAATTCACGCTAATTTCATGCTAAAATAACAAATACACTACAATAACAAGTACTCATCCTTCAAAATAATGTAAAATCCGCTTATGTATGGAGAAAGGCGCATTGTTTTAGAAATCATTTTTGACTCATAGCTTCAATTAAATTCAAGTGTGAATTCAATTCCCTTTTTGGCTATACAAAAATAATAGTCCAGTGAAATTTGTCACTTTTTTGGGGTTTGCATTTTTTTTGGCTATATTTCATAAAACTTTAATATGTTGTAGAGTACACCCCAGGAAACCAAAAAAGTATTTGGTACATTTTTTATT
>JAOTQE010125612.1:0-11802 GCA_025631205.1 Nesometra sesokonis
ATGTTTTAATAAGATTTTTACACCAAAAAATGAACTAAATTTAAGAGGCTTCCAGCCTTTTTATAGATTTTTAATAATTTTAAACATTATAATATTGCAAAGTCGGGGTTTTTAATATTTTTAATATTCTAATTTTGGGTGGAATGATCATAATTTATATTTCTTCAAAATAAGCAAGTTATTGACAATACATCTTTAGGATTTGAATTTAATTAAAAAAACAGGGTGAAAATAAAGTAGTTTAAACATAAGTTGATATTAGACTAGTCTCAAAACACGATAAAAATGGTACAATCTAGTTACTAAATTTAAAATATCAAAATTCAAACTATTAAAATCAAGATATTTACATACATACATTTACATATTTTAAAAGATGCAAGGTTTAAGAGTTAAAAATAAAAAAAATTGAATTTTAATTTAATTAAAATAATTAAAAAGAACAGGGTGAAAATAAAGTAGTTTAAACATAAGTTGATAGTAGACTAGTTTCTAAAATATTATTAAAGCATTACATTAAAATGAGAGGATCAAAAACATCAAGATAAAAATGTTGAAATCAAGATATTAAATTTAAAATATCAAAATTCAAACATTAAAATCAGGATATCTCATTAAAACATAAAGATGCAAGATTTAAGATTTAAAAAAAATACCTTAATTTTTAAAGAATCTGAGGGTTAGTAAAACATTTCAGATTTTAAAACATTTAAGAATAGAATTTAATTAAAATAAGTAAAAAGAACAGGGTAAAAATAAAGTAGTTTAAATATAAGTTGATATTAGACTAGTTTTATATAGGTATTTGGTTTGCACCATTTTATATAATCATTGGTGACAGACTTTAGCAATGTGTAGGCAGTTGGAACAACCAGTCTGGGTTATTGAGGTACGTAGGTGTGAAACAATGAAGGAAGGGGTTTGTAATCATGCATAAATCACAGTAATACAAAGCTATTTTTGTGGCATTTTAATAGAAAATGAGTTACTATACATGTTACATATATATTTATGGCTGTTGTATTTATGTATCAGACAAGGAATTCATGACGTCAGCATGTTGAACCACCATCCACTTTGGACCCTTGATCTATATGAAATAAACCAACACTATGGAGTTAATTATTATATAGATGTACATATGAATGTGAAATTCAAATTTAGAAAACCAGGGAACAGTGATATTTTTCACTTCTCCCTTCTAAAACTAATGAAAAAAAATGCATTTTACCTTGTTCATGGAATTATAACCGCCACAAACTTCAGCAATCAGTGTGTGAAGTTGAAAAAGTTGTATTGCTTAAATCCTACACTGGATTTTCCCTTGGCCCAAAATAACTCTATTATTCTTCTATGGTATGATAATATTTGGCCATCACGTTATAGTAAACATATAATCGCATCACCAGATTGTTTTGTATTTATATTCACTTATAATTTAATATCTAATTGTGAATTAGGTTAAATTTATTTGATATTCACCTTAAGTAAATTAAGAAAATACAAACAGCTTTAAATAAATTTAAGTCATGTCATTGGACACAATAAGCAGATGGCAAACGTTTTTATTTTAATATGTTGGTGGTTAAATTAAGTAGATATTTTTGTTTCAACAATATTTATTCAGTAGTCCCTGTACAATAGTAAAAACCTTACAACTAGGGACCACTGATTTCACTGACATTTTCTTTGACAAAACTACAAAAACACAGAAAAAACAATTAAGTGAATAAAAGAAATCAGTCAAAATTCCCAGTATCATAAATGTACTTTTATGTATATTGAAAGACATTAAAATTTTGGCTTCCATTCAAAAATCTACTACCATGAAAATATTTTGAAAATTTAAATTGGTGGAAAGTTAGGCCTAATAATTGTCATTTTAAATTAAAGCATCAACAATCAAACCATGGAACCCATTGAACTCCTGGTGTAAGAGAGATTCTTTCAATATAACAATACAAATATCAATCCAGGTGAACCATCCTTAATCAGTTCCTTCAGTTAATTCATCAGCCGCAATAGCAGTAGCCATGAACACTAGTTGTGGGTGGATGGCTCTCTCTCTCTCTACCTAGTTATATTTTAACTGTTATCATGATTGTAAACAATGTATGTCGTCATACTGGCTGATACCATTTGTTACTATGGTAATTTAGCGTAAATATATCAAGTGTCAACAGGAAATTGAACTTTGTTACTGTAAATATGCTGCAAATCAATGTTATTGTTTTTGTGTTGAATTTCTTTTGTATTTATTTTTTCTAGGGTGGTTTAAATGTATTCAGAGTATGATCGTTTGAAATTTCAGTAAAAGTACACAACGTAACACTTTTTAAATTTACTGTAAAATCGGAAACTTTCCAGTATGATTCATGAATCTTGCTTTCGCAAATTTTCAAGTGATTCAAATGCGCAAAAGTTTTATGTCGCAACCAATTTTGAGGAACAAGCTTATAATCGAGCTACTCCGTGGAATGGAGAACTGCGACCATGTGGATAAGGTCTATGTGACTATTGGTTTACGAGCATGGACATTATTCTGTAATGCTGTTCCACTGTTTAGCAAGCCCTATTTTATGTGGTTGCTCATATGTAGCATTCACTTTTCCATGAGTTTATTTTTCTCCCCTCTCTCCTTTGTCTCGGATCCCATTACACATGTACCAGCCGTTTTAAAAATTAATTCCCAAGTCTATTAAACTTTTAATGGCCAAGTTTTTATATAAATGTCGTGTTCATTATAGTATTATAAATGTAATATTTTTAAGTAGGTTTATTAAATGTCTTAATATTGTATTGTATTTTACCGGTTGTTTTAATTTTTGCAATGTGGTGTACAAACAAAACATTTTCAATTATTCAGAATTGAACGAATTAAATGCTGTCGAAGAGCAGCGCTATTATTACTATTAAAAAAAATCATCTAAATCATCATCTATTGACCCCATAAATACAAAGAAATCTGGCTCAGAGGGGATCGATCCTAGTTAATATACAGGTACCTACCAAATTTCAGCCAGATACATCAAACGATAATGGAGGAATTAAGGTTTACCCACAACAGAAAGAAAGTTAGTGCAGCTTGACTCCTAGTCTTGGCTCAAGACGGTGATTCGGTTTAATTCGTGAAAGACGATTAAAAGGCACCCATTGCGTTCCATAGCAGGTGGATCGTCATACCTTTCTGATGTTTAAACGACAAACCTCACACCACTAAAACTTTATCATCCGTTGTTGGCGCACTTCATTCAACACTTAAAATAAATATAATATACAGACTTGGAGGAAGTCTACTCGACTCCGTTCAATTCTTACAAGAAAATACAATAGTAGTACTAGGATCTTTTTAATACTGTTGGAAGGTATTTGTAAATTTATGACAAACGCCCTCTTATGCATCATTTAGATTATTTTGATTAAAACATTTGGTTTATTTTTAAATTTGCGAAAGACGATTAAAAGGCACCCATTGCGTTCCATAGCAGGTGGATCGTCATACCTCACACCACTAAAACTTTATCATCCGTTGTTGGCGCACTTCATTAAACACTTAAAATAAATATAATATACAGACTTGGAGGAAGTCTACTCGACTCCGTTCAATTCTTACAAGAAAATACAATAGTAGTACTAGGATCTTTTTAATACTGTTGGAAGGTATTTATAAATTTATGACAAATGCCCTCTTATGCATCATTTAGATTATTTTGATTAAAACATTTGGTTTATTTTTAAATTTGCGAAAGTTTGTCAGAAAAATTAATGACGTTCACGATTCGCAAAATTTCATGTCAAAAAACTTTCTGGGTTTGCAGTAGTTGTACACAGTACGAAAATTTGTGGTACATGTTAGAACATTAGATATGAGAATATTCCGATTGAAATCGAGAAGCTTAAAGATGTATTGTCACCCGAAAAATGTATTTTGAAAATAACTTGCTAAGTTTAAAGAAATGCATACATTATCACCATGACACTATAAATTGGGGTATTTTGTAAAATGTTAAGTTTGCAACGTTACCTGCTTAAAATGAGCAAAAACTCACCAAATGGCTGGCAGCCTTTATATTTTGGTTCATTTTTAATGTAGAAAGCTTATTAAACAATTTTTGAAAACACTAATTTCTATTCTCAAGCTCTTAATGTTTCCTTAATATGAGCAAGTTAATTTCAAAATTAATGGTGATAATTTTTTGGTCATTTTCAAGTGACAATGCGCCTCTAACAGTTTATTCCAGAACTATATGCGTGATGTACAGCAAACTTTATATACTGTACGGTACATAATTACATTTTGCCATGCTAACCTCCAAACAACAACAGACAACATGTTAAAAACACAGTTATGTATTTAAATTTATTCTTCTCATATTTTGATATATTTTAAAGAGATTATCTGTCATGTATCTTGACAGGTACAAACATTGTGGTTTCATTTAAAATGTTGGCACTACCTTTTGTAGTCAACTTAATAAAACAATTACTAGTATAGTATTAATTTTGGATTGAATGAACATTACAGTATTAACCAATGTAAGGTTCAGTTACTGTTAATAGTTTTATGTACAATATTCTCACATTTTTAGAGGAGGGGTGTGTAGCTACCTCTATCACCAGTTATTCCCCTACTACAGAAATTTGTATATTCCTTGGACAGGGCTCCCATGTCTTCAGTGTATCTTTCATTTATTTCAACACTAAATGATGTTTTGAAAGTCAAGAATTGTACTTAATATAGCAACACTTAAAAGTAAACCCCTTTTTTTTATAAGATTTCACTTTTAGATGTCTATATCGTACCCAAAAACAGTTAAAAATTCAGAGGTCCCAAGTTTGAGAAGTGAAAAAATGATGAGATGTGTGACGAGCCATAATAAAAAACAGATCACAATATGTAAAAATATCTATATTATTGTATATAAATTGTATTTAACACTGAGTAGAGCTGGTATTTTTTGAAGGGACAACTGATTTTGCCCGTAAGCTAGGCCAAGATCCACTCTGAATATTTTTGGGAGACACTTAATATTTTCAGGAGGGTGGAAGAGGACTAAACAAATCAGGAGACTCCCGTCATTTTCAGGAGAGTTGGGACCTCTGTATGTTTAAAAAATGAAATTAACATGCATTTCAAAAAATATAATACAATACAATAGAGATAATCACCCAAAAATTAATATAAACAAATGAAAAAATTCAGAAAATCTGCAGAGGACACTTGTCGGTATCAAACTGACCTAACAATATATTATGTGAAATATACACCATAGTACTTGTTTAAAATTGAGGAGTCTAACCAGAAAATGAATCTTATGGTAAGAAAAATTAAATTTATTATTTTTTTTTATGACTTTAGTGATAAGAATTAAAAGACACAATATAACTTTACAGTAAAAATTTAATGACAAAAATGGTCAACGTTTCGGAACCATGATGGTTTCGTGCAGTGGCGGGGGATACATTCCCCACCCCCGTCGGGGGACCCTTTGCCCCGTTGGGGAGAAATGTACAATTTCGTTGGGGCCTTGTAGGCCGAAAAAGGCATGCTAAATACTCAAATAATGTTTCTTTTGCTTGTCCAGCTGAAAACCGGGAACACACCCACCTTACACTTTGCATATTCGTTGGTGGCCGTCGGGGTACTGCCCTGCCGTCGGGAAATTCCTGGCGCTGCTACTGGTTCCATGATGGTTCCGAAATGTCTATCATTTTTGTAATTAAAATTTTATTGTAAAGTTTTGGGATAAGGCTTGTTTTATTACTTCAATTTCAATATTTATTATTTTCAGAGAAATGTTTGCAAGGTTACAGTAACTTGAATGAAGTAATGTAAAAATACTTGTCCAGATAGTGAGACGTCACAGTTCAAATCCTGTTTAAGGATTATCACACAATTGTGTATCCTCAATTGTCCAGGATGTAACAGCATCCTTGAATATTAAATTAACGTTTGATTGATTGAAAAGGAATAAGCAAACCAATAATTGAGTTTCCTGTCAAAATTGCCCTGCTGCAGTTACTGCAGTAACTTTTTATATATAACAGTATTATATTAGTAGCTGGAATACAATTACTGGAACAACATGTCGAGATGAAGCCTTGTGTATCAATACAGTCACCAAAGAAAACAATATCATTGGATTACTGAAGTAACTGCAGTAGACTTAATAACAATACATTACTGCAGCAATTGCAGTAGAATACCTTTGAAATGATTCCTTATAGGAAGGCTTTATGTGGCATGAATTAAAACAATGACCCTTGAACCCCCTAGGTACCCACTTATACTCCTGGATTGATAGCGGTAATATAGATAAAGTTCCTTGTCAAAGGACACAGAAACAAGCGATCGGTATGAGTTTCCAATCCCAATTTCAAGATTAGGATTAAGAACTGCCGCACCATTTCACTTAAACCTATCTTCTAAAATTTATTTCAGTGACATGATTTTGAATCAGTTCATAATATTCAATTTTTACAAGCTTTATATACTAAGTAACTTCTAGTTTAATAGATTAAAATAACAGAGAGTGAGAAACGTTTAAAACGTTTACATGAAGAAACACAAAATTGTAATAAACATTTAACTTCAGGTAATGTCATAGTTAATATGGACGGATTTTATATGATTTTTATTAATTGTTACTTGACAAAGTTTGGTAAAATACTTATCTACTGTATATGATTGATACTAATAAAATGTCTACATCACTGTTGAGGAATTAAATTATGTAGATGCACACACACCACAAATACCAGTCCAAAGTTATAAGGATAGTATGTGGCATTTATATGGCGCTTATTGCCTAGGTCTCTAGATGCTTCACAATTATTACCTCCAGTCATTGGAACAAACACCTATGGAACACAATCCATTCCATAATGTTGCAGTTGTAATCAGCGCTTATGGCATTTGTACCACCCAGGTACCCACTTATACCCCTGGGTGGAAAGACGCAATGTGAATAAAGTGCCTTGCCTAGGAACACCAACAGCTGACCAGAGTAAGCCTCGAACCCCCACCCTTGTGGTTGGAAGTCTGAAATGCAACCGCTGCACCAACTGCTTCCACAAAGGTACCATTGTTTTTCACACATGGAATAATTGTTCAGATATGCGTCCACTCTTTTTGCAATTAGTTAAGAGCAATGCTCTTTACATGGTAATCAGACTTGACTAGGTTTACTAATTAAGACCTAATGCTCTTGGTTAGGCTGATCAAGTTTATTAAAGATTAACTCAGTGTCGTACAAGGATGCGGCTGAGATGATTCCTGATACAATCTTGCCAATTGTGTCAATAAAGTCAAAGTAAAATTAATTCATCTTTTTAAAGGAAATTGTGGCAGAGCCTAGCCAGAAAGAAAACAAATACGGTGTTTTCTTGCAAAATTATGATCAAAATTTGAACATTTAGAATGTTAGTTTGAGAAAACTGCATTTAAAATTTGTACTTATCAGTACACTGTGACTAAACAGGATAATTTTAAATTGCATTTTAAAAAAAAATTTATTGGTCATATATCTGAAAATTGTTCATGTAGTACAAAAGTTGATTGTTTAAATTATCTTTTTTATTTAAAAAAAATGAATAAAATTACCATTTTATTGTGGGAAACTAGCTTATTCCTCCTTGGATCTGCCACAATTTGCATTTAACTCATAGTATGTAAAATATTAACATAGTAAACCCTATATAATATATAAAAATTACAAATAATTAAAAACATTATTTAAAATTTGTGGCTTTTAAAGTTGCATCATCTAGGTCAATTTCCTATGATATGATTTGGATTTAAAATCCTGCCAACTTGTCTGATCAAAAATTACTCATTATTTAACGACTCTCATAATTTTAACTTAACTAAGTAAATACCTTCTAGAGTAAACATAAAACTTATGTTGGCAACATTATACAAAATATTGTAAGCCACAAGTACCATACTTGCAGGAATAAGCACCCAAATAATGACATAATCTTTGCACTTTTCAATGGGAACTTAGAGCCCTTTTACGTATGAGAGTTACGTCGCCCCAGGGTCACCTCAGTGCCGAATTATCGAAAGTGTGAGTGCTATAAAAAATTAAGCAAGCCCTCAGCCGACCTAAATTAAGTCCAAGTACCTGTATTGTGTTGGCTCGGATCCCTCATTGGGCCGACTCAAATTTTAGCATGAACTTTGCATGAATCATTGAAAATGGAAATTCCAGTTAACTTGATCATTTACCAGGCCTATAATTAAAGTAAAGATGCAAGGGGTAATAATTGGAATGTAGCTGAAATTAGGTATTTGTTGGGCCTATGGATGGTGAAGGATATCCAAATTGATAAGAGAGCAATAAATGCTGTAATTTACATAGAGTTAAGTTCGAAAAAGGCGTTGGATATCAAGGGATGTGATCGTGAAGTGTGAATGTTCATGATATGGTCATAAGACAACCTAAGACACTGTGAACAAAACTATTATTTTGAGTTGGCTCTAAGCCAACATAACAAGTGTTAAAAGGCTCTATTTGATAGGGTGCTTATGAACTCTAGCAAATTGAAGGAGCCTACCAAAATATAATTTAAAGGGGGGGGGGGGTAGAGACCAACCAAGAGATGTATAATTGATTAATAATATTGCATATAAATATTTAGGTCAGTGAATGCCTGAAAAAAATCGAAGAAGCATATATTAATTATTAGGGACTTTTACTCAAATGGGACGTTTTAGAAAATTGTGAAGTCTCACCACAAAATGAGTTGCATCGTAGGCGAGACCAAATTGAGATAATCACCAAATAGGTCTGAAGTCTGAAATCCTACCGCTTCTTGAAATTCAAGACCAAAATAAAAATATAGACAATGAAGAGCGTCAAAGACACCAAAAAACACGAAAATATGCAGTGAATTGGCACTAAAAGTGAGCATTTTCAGCGTAAATACTTGCATCAATGGGAATCGGGGCGAGATGACTTTTTTTTTTGCTCATCAAAGGAAAATCGAGCGAGGGCTGGTGTGCGCTTTCTCCGCGACAAAAGTACAAATGTTGGCAGGTATTGCAATAACTCAATTTTTTTATATTCCTTTCATGAGACTCGTTTTGTGGCGAGACCTCACAATTACCACATTTGTAGCATGCTTATTTGAGAGGGCACTTATCTGAGAGAGGGCGCTAATTTGTACGAGTATGGTAAATGCAAAAAAAATATATTAATGCTATATGGTCCTTTTGTTAAATCAGAATACAAACTATGTACGTTTTTCTTTCTTTGTACCATAATTAAACATATTTAGTTGTATATTCAAATTCTACATAAACCTTAGATTCATCTTCATGTAAATATATAAATCTCTTTAACAAACAACAAAATAAGAACAGACTACATACAAATATTTTTGTTTGTACCATGATTAAAGTTAATTGGTGTGTTAGTAAATATGGTGTTTACTTGATGTTACACCTCTAAATGGAAACATCTATGCAAAATTAGTTATTGAATGGTTGATCATTCAAAATGTACTGATTATTTGTTACAGTATTCTGAAACAATTTGAATATTGTGATCAATCTGTGAAAATTAGTATTTACAGTTGTTATCTTCTAGAAGGTATGACCATAACAATCATGGATTGAGAGGCCACATTCATGATGTTTCAAAATAACTGAAAATTGGGTAACTTGTGGCTCCAAATAAAACACATGAAATTCATTGTTTACCTACTTTTTCTCACACTAAAAACAGAGTTGTTATTTTATGGGAAGGTAAAAGTCATTTGTGGGGCAAACAAAAGTTAGAAAGCAAGTAAATTCAGTTTAGCGTTGTTTGCAATGTATTACCAAGTATGTATCAGTGGCCTTACATGGTTGTTTCCACAGTTTGTTCTTCCACAAAGATTTGAAATTCTTAAATTTAGAATCCCTTTTTGAATTTAGCCTTATTTTCACATTGTTATCCTGTTCAATTTTCATATTGTCGACCGGAACATTACGATTCTTCCTGGTAATGGCAAACGATTGTGAACTACTGTCGCAACTTGAGTGCATGCGTTCATCATATGATTTATTCATGTTGCGTTGGCGCAATTCCTCTACTCTGATCATTTCCTGTTGTCTTTCCATTTGTTCATTTATCCGCTCTCTTTCTAATTGTTTTTCTTGCTGTACTCTTTTCAACTGTGTGGCTAAGATATTTTGAAAATGTTCATAATGTTCTAATGGAGGATTATGTAGGAATGGTGGAAATAACTTGGGCATGCTGCCATCGAGAAGGTATGGAAGGAACCTTGAATTAACGTTGTCCATCTCTTTAAACTCATCAAACATTAACTGTGTGATAAACCTAGAAAAATAAATGAAATACTATCAAGTAATGGAGATCAATTTGCATGGCACATATTACCCAGTCTAGTCTACATGGTCTAGTCTATGAAAATGGCTATACCACAAACACAGGGATAACTTTCTACTCTTTTTTTTTCTTTTTTATATTGGCCTTAACTTTAAAATCTTAACAGCATAAAGTCTGTTTTCGTGAGTCCAAAAATACCGACCAGAAATGGCATTTTAAATCGTTATAAAATTCAAATCATGGTTGGGCCACTAAATTTACTCTCTTTACTACTCTGTATGCCTTTAAAATGAATTAATTGCTATAAACAAATGGCAGAGTGTAGCACCAGGCTTTAAAAACAGTACTTAAGAACTGAATCTGGGAATGTAGAATTTTTGTTTCTTTGCTGTATGATATGAAATTAAACAGCACACATTAAGAACAAGAGGTTATCTATTTTTAAGTCTTTAATTAAGATCATTAACTAAGGTCAAAATATAGTGGTCTACATCGACCTCAGTAATCTAGGTCAACCTCAGTATCTTGGTCAACCTCAGTGATCTACTCAGTGATCTAGGTCAACCTCAATGGCCCAGGTCAACCTCAGTAATTTAGTAAAATCTCAGTGATCTAGGTTAACCTCAGCAATCTTCATCAATCTCAGTGATCGAGGTCAACCTCAGTGGCCCAGGTCAACCTCAGTGATCTAAGTAAATCTCAGTGATCTAGGTCAACCTTAGCAATTTATATCAATCTCAGTGATCTAGGTCAACCTCAATGACCCAGGTCAATCTCGGGTCAACCTCAGTAATTTAGGTAAATCCAGTGATCTAGGTCAACCTCAGTGATCTATATCAATCTCTGTGATCTAGTTCAACCTCAATGACCCAGGCCAATCTCAGGTCAACCTCAGTGATCTACGTAATTCTCAGTGATCAAGGTCAACCTCAGTGATCTAGGTCAACCTCAGTGATCTAGTTCAACCTTAGTGGCCCAGGTCAATCTCAGGTCAACCTCAGTGATCTAATTAAATCTCAGTGAACTAGATCAATCTTATCTAAGAGATTTATACAAGATTTTTACAACTGTAATATGGAAAAAGCCGCTTTTCACCTGTTGGCTCATCTCTTTTATGTATATGCGAAGTTCAAGTTACTTTACCTTGTATTTGTCTGTATTTCAGATGTACTTTGGTTTTCTGCCTCTTTTACATATTCCTCATCAATTAAGCAGATTACAAACGAAGCCTAAAAAAGTAAAATGCCATATTAAATCAACATGCAGACTTTTAAAAAAGGGAGGGGGCATGCACCCCCGAAAAATTTTGGTCTTTAGATGCCGGGAAATGGCTTCAGGGGGCATCTTAAGGGATCACTTCTTGCAAATATTTTTGTTTTATAGGCATTGTTAATAATGAAATTGTATATTTAATTTCCAAAAAGGGGGACGGGGCCACCCCCCCCCCCCCCCCCCCCCCCACCCC
>JAOTQE010125623.1:0-12394 GCA_025631205.1 Nesometra sesokonis
AATGGATGGTTTTAGGCCAGACGGTGCTAATCAGCTAGTGCACATAGCGGCTTAGCTCTCTTGAGTGGATCAACGGAAATCCAATTTTTGGCCTAGCTTGAATTATGTATACTTCCTATTAAATGTAAATTAAAACCAGATCAACTGTGTTCTACTTAATCTAAGACTAATATAGATGTTTTCTAACGCTTTAAAAATGATCATACTTGCTAAATTCAATGTGTATTTCAACGAAATTGTTGGGTAACATTTGCACTCGCCCTACGTTATGAGATAGGACTTTACGGGTTGTTTTGGTTTTCGTACCCACGAAAGCGAGTTTTCGTGACGTCACAGGCCATCGCTAATTCGGTCTATTGCTTTGTAAATTGTGAGGTCTTGCCACAAAATGAGTCGCATCGCAGGTGAGATCAAATTGAAATGATCATCAAAACAAGTCACCTGAAGTCAAATTTTTGAGAAATTATGAGTATTATGGTAGGCCTATTTAAATGTCATTGTAATATGCTTTTTAGGTCAGTTTTCATATAGGAAACTTTCCTTCATGCAGATTTACTGAGATTTATTTTCTTTATAATAGTTTGTTTTTACATTGTTTTCTCAAAACCATGTATCCATACATGAAAATTTCAAATATCGCTGAATCTACTTATCCAATCAACATCATTTACAGTGGGGATTACAGCTTATATTATGCTCTGTTATAGAAGATACCAATGACTCAATTTTGGGATTTCCTACCATGAGACTCATTTTGTGGTGAGACCTCACAATTGTATATTCTATGACAACAAATAGGCCTAAAATTTCACGAATCTTGAATCATTAGATTGCAATTTTTTTCGGGCATCTGGGTATTTTTTTAAAATATAATTTTAAAATGTTCGCACCTCGCCCATACCAATGGTGATATGAGATTGTTTCCAATCACTGTCCGCCAAAGATCAATTCACACCAGTTAGGTTCGCACGCGCACCAAATATGTTCTTCAAATTCCCTTTTAGGTCCGGTGTTAATAATGCCCTTAAATGTGCGACCCTGCAAATATGTACACCTATGTTAAAAATAATATATATTCTCATCGATTTCCCGAATCTGGACGCGGAACAGTGACGATAACATTAGCGTAAGATTAATAATAATGCAGTTTTAATTGGAAAATACATACATTGTGGTACTTTTGCCGAGGTGGTTGCACCGACGTCCGCTGACGTAAATCCTCCCTGGACTTGTGATCTTATGTTTTATTTATTTATACAGGTATACAAACGTACATCATTCGCAGTGTTATGTTTATTCTTTCTTGTCGTCTGGATATAAATGATCGAAACAAAGTCTCACAGAAGTCTTCATTTGGTTGACTGAACGAATGCCAATCATTTTCGGTGCCAAAACTGGGACACCTGTCATGTTACCTAACGGTTCACATTTGCCTCTACAAGGACCCCCTTCCCTAGAATTCTTTCATCTTCAACAGGTAGAGAGTACATTGCTTCAGGTATAATTGTACCTGCACCAGAAAAAAAATAATGTAGAGACGTGCTTACGTGACAACTCAGAGTATTATCGACGTATATTACTTTAATTGAATCCAAAGATGCTGACGATACCCTTCTATAAAACGCATTTAAACAAATTGGAAATTATTTTTGTATTTCTTGGAGAAAATCTCCAACACGTTACTCACTGATGACATAATTAAGGCCGAAATATTGAATCCCAGCACAATTACGTGTATGCATATTCTTTTTTTATCTCAGATTATTCTGTGGACCGATCTGAATAAACTATTGTGTTTTTAGTAGAGTAGCATATGTCCTGTTCTATAAGAGGGCTTGTATGACTTGCATAAATCTACATGATACAACATCGAAATTTCGAATTACTAATTCGAAATTTCGAATTAGGACCTCCAAGCAGACTCAAGTCCCAGAAACCCTTTAACAATGCAGCTCAAGGGATGCTTAGATTCGTTAATGAGAAGGAAGGCTGATGACATCTGGAGGCAAGCATGGGAGTCACCACGCCCTCTCTCATCCACCAGTACATTTGGGATCCGGGAGGTGATGTTATTGGTGAAGATCTACCACGCCGACAATGGACCCTGCTGAACCATCTACGCACAGGGGTTGGCCGCTTCAAGTCATTTGCTAAGCTGTGGGGCATTGCAAGTGCTGCATGCGATTGTGTGGGGCATCTGACTGCCGAACACATTGTTTATATCTGCCCGTCATACAGACCGCCTTCAGAAGCAGGCCTCTTTGCCGTTGACTTGGAAAAAATGACATGGTTAAATAACACTGAGTTGGCCATCTGATAGTACATGAAAGAAGAGGGCTTGTAATTTAAAGATAAATTAACACCATATCAAACTGCCAGACAAGGGTCATGGTTTATCTTCGACAATGTCCCCATCAATAGGGGTCCAATTGTACATCGGCACATGGCTAGCCTGATGTTCAAATCTGTCTCGAGGGCAGGTTATGACCCTGGAACTAGTTGCCACAAAATAGGTCAAATCCTCATGTAAATCTGGAAATTAATTCATGCCACATTTTAGACCAAATCGAAGACATAATGTCTTATTGAGTTCAAATATTGGGACTTGTCTTGACTAATAATTTACGCCAGAAGCAATACAGTAAATAACCTCTGGGGCGTATAGGGGAAAAGGGAATTTCAAAGGTGGCGACGTATTAATCTTAGATTTAATCTGGAGCAATAATTTATTATACAAATTGCTGAGAATTTATCGCTATTTATGTAATAAGATTGTGAGAAAGATAGACATGTAAGCAAAACACAGCAGACTCTTTGCCTAATTAGACGGTATCGTGATATTTGTACAGTAACTATGCCAACCTAAAAGGAATTTTGACAAATTCCAATGTTTTTATGAATGTATTTTTTTCTCTAATAGTATTAAATATATGATTGCAGAATGAGACAACTAGCGCATCTAAGAAAATATTACTAATAAAATAATATACTATAATAGGCCTAAGGGAGTGTGCAATAGGCATATTTTACTACAATATTACCAATTTAATCACCTAATTACCTTAATTGGTAATTGTCGAGTTAAATATTGCTTGATTGCAAAACGGCATGAGACAACTAACTCCTCTACTAAAATACTAATAAATAGTATACTAAATATAGGAAATTTCAATATATTGGCTACTATAATATAGGCCTAATTACCAATGTAAATACAAAGGTACCATCTTTTGTTATACCTTTATAATAATTATGTTATCACTGTTGAACTTAGATTTGGAATAAAATTTATTTGAATTACTTTAAAGTTCCTAATGAAGGGAACAGTTAACTAGTCCCTGTTACTGTAATAACCATGGGTTTACCATTCTTTGGTTGTGTTTTAAGGTGGGTTATTAGGGTTACTATACTGGGTTACTATTACTAAGCTGGAACTTGGAAATAGTAGCCCACTCCACCCCCAGCTTTCCGCGTTACTCATACAAATAAAACCTAGAGTTTAAGTAAACAACGTTCGTTCAAGTATCCCATGGGTTACTATTAGAGTAGTGAGTTATAATTGTAGATAGCATTGGTTACTATTAGAGAGGGAGGGTTACTAATAGAATGGGTTACTATTGGAAGCTTTGTAACTTTCATAGTAAGCAATTATCCGATTTATGAAGGAAGATTTGAAAGAGTACGAGTTGAAGGTGGATGAGAACAGAAATATGTACTGTACAGTATATGTATGCAGTTGTCTGCAGGTGTGTGGGACCAGAAATATGTAGATTTATGCACGTAGATGGAATAGAAATATGTATAGCTTATGTATGCAGGTGGATGGGAACAGAAATATGTATATGTATACAGGCGTATGCAGATGGATGGGAACAGAAATATGTAGATGCAGGTTGATGGAAATAGAAATATGCATATGCAGGTGGATGGGAACAGAAATATGTAGGCCCCATATGTATGCAGGTGTATGCAAGTGGTGAGAACAGAAATATGTATGCAGGTGGATGGAAATAGAAATATGTATATGTATACAGGTGTATGCAAGTGGGTCAGAACAGAAATATGTATGCAAGGATAGAAACATAAATAAGTATGCATATGTATATGCATGTATGTAGGTGGATGGAAACAGAAATATGTAGGCCCATATGTATGCAGGTATATGCAAGTGGATGGAAACAGAAATATGTATATGCAGGTGGATGGAAATAGAAATTTCATTTGTATGCAGGAGGATGGGAACAGAAATATGTATGCAAATGTATATGCATGTATGCAGGTGGATGGATGGGAACAGACATATGTATATGCAGGTAGATGGAAATAGAAAGTTCATTTGTATGCAGGAGGATGGGAACAGAAATATGTATGTAAGTGAATGGTAACAAAATATATATGTAAAATGTAGTATAATAGGCATATATAAATTAATAATATAAATTTAAAAATTACTGTTACATCATAATGTAATTACATTGTACAGCAATGCATTGTATTGTATTTCATTGTACTATTACTTGAAATTAAAATGTATTATATATCATGCCATTAAAGTGTACATGCCATATACGTGAAACTTGTGTATTTAACTTTTAAAAATCAATTTAAAGATTATTTGTCAATAATAGATTTGGTTATACTGCAATTGAAACGCAATTAGAATTCCATTATTTTGTTTAATTCATGGAATATAATATAACTGAAAAATGTATAGGATTTCAAATTACAGTGAAGTTGTGTTTTTTTGTAGTTAACACTTTTTGTCACACTATAACAGCCAATGGTAACTGGTAAACGGAGGTAAAGTTGTGCCTATGAAAAATTGTTCATACTAAATTATTTTATTATGATTCAACTTGACCATATCACATGACGTCACAATCAATAAAAATATCTCTAAAATCATTTTTATATGATTATTTAAAAATTGTTTGTCGTATAGGCCTACAGGATGAAAGTTTATCCTAATGTAGTATGAACACATTTCCGATTTAAAAAAAAAAAATTCACTGGGAACAATTTTTTTTGGTCAATTTAATGTTGATCGTTAGCCTACGTCCTTCTACGTCCTCAGAAGAAACTAATATAGGTACGAAGGTAAACGACTAATTCTATTCAATTTGATTCTCAATTTGTAAAGAACAATAATACACTCAATTATATAAATATTAAAAAATAAAATAAATTAAATTAAAAAACAAAAGTTTAAAAAGATAAAATAATAACGAAGAAATTTGGTTAAGGATGGTTGCATTGGTTAATAACGGTGGTTAACTTGCAAGGCATTCGTAATTATTTTTTTCCTATCGAGTGGAACTCGAACCAAGGTAGTCGTCCGGAGACATGGGTACACATATTCTCAAATAGACCTACTGAGTCTGAGTATTCAGTATATTTCACACATCAGATTTGAACAAATATATAAGTCTAGTATTTTAATTAATTAGGTAAACTAAATTATTCTTTGTATCAAAACAGTTCTTTAATTGGTGAATAAACAATTCTTAAATGCTGACGACAAATTGGGCCGCGTCTCATAATGTGCTAAAGCGCAAAGGCTAAACGAATAGAAATATCCCTACATAGGCCTACTAAAACACATTTTAATCTTATGGAGATTTAGGCCTATATAAGTAGGCTATTTAAATTGGCACAGTTATTTACATGTACACCTGTACTATGGATTGGGATAATATCCCAATCCTAATTTTACCTAGGCAATACTTGATTGAATGATTGCATCAATCCGCTACTTGAATAATTCATAATGCACTATAATGCTTATTTAAAAATTCTGGATTGTACTTTATAATCTCATTGGTAATTAAGATATATGAATAATTATATGGTTTAATACTGTGTTAATACTAGGTCTACTTACCTGTAATATCATATCAGAACCTCCACTTCGCCATGGTATCCGCATACACTGTGCAATATGTAAAAATATAATCGAGAGAAGGCAATGAACATATAGTGTATATCTGTAGTCCATTCTGGTTATTACCCCGGCGGCGCGCCACAGTCGCTCACGACGCGCAAGTCTAAAGTGATGATCTTAAGGGCCTCCTCACCGTTAAATATATAACCGGCTTGTTTGAGAAATAATCAGTGTTTCCACCCTTTTTACAACCTGCCGTGGGCTCCTTAATACCGAGTGTAAATCAAGTGTTAAGTTATGATAGATGGATAACGAAAAAACAAGAAAATCACACGATCGAAGTAGGCGGGTTTCCAACCCATCGTGTACTTAATTAATATTCATAAGATATTTATCCAATCGGTGATAAGCAAAGATTATCCGGAAACGCAATCTTGCGGCAGACAACTTTAAACTCACTTCGAAATCAATTGTTTTATTTCGTCTGAAGGCGTACATCTAATGCATCTCTGACAAATAGTCCGTTTGATATATGGAGGATATACCTCATTTTAAACCATTGTGAAGTTTTATTTATATAAATCAATTTTTAAGCAACATTAAGTAACGGGGCTGTATAACAGGTGAAAGGTGAATAACCGGAGATACGTACTCTTTTAATCGTTAACGTCAGATGGTCGAGTTTTTTCACCGATATTTAACTTTACCTATAGATTTTTATTGTGCATTATATAAATAAAGTGTCAAAATTGAGATCTCCTTGGGGTTTAATATTCCGAGTATTTTGGTGTATTATCATCAGACAATTTTAGATTTTATAACAATTATTAGGGCTTACAATTCGCTTCCCAATTGAAATAGAATTATTTCTTTATTCGAACAAGACACAATTTACTTAAACCTTTATGTAGAGAAATATGTGACGCAATTAGGTCGTCCAGGCGAGTCTAGCTTCGATTTAAACGTATTATTTAAAGAAGGGTTGGATTATACACATTAAATTTTATTGGTGAATTAGTAGAAACCTAATTGTAATTTTATGTAAAGTACCGAAAAATAATGAAAGCAAAAACGGTGTGTTTGATCTGTGGCTTGAGAGCGAAGTAAGGCTGGGGCACAAGGGATCGCCAAGGGTTTCCGGTGAAAAATGCATTATTTTACATGCTAAAAGACAAGTTAGAGTCCATCAAAAATGTTCCGACTTCCAGATCGGTCTGTCTTGGTTATGAAGCGGTGGATCAATAATACTGGAGACGGGAATAAGACCGAAAAAGTTCAAACCGAACACAATATAGACGGCACTGTAAAAAAATGCCACGACAAGAAATGTGACAATACCGGTATTTGAATATTTCTATGTTCGGAAATGGCACACTATAAAATAAGGTTAATTAAAGTTCGAGCCTTATTATTAAATGTGAACATGCTATTCAGTTGAAATTGTTTTTTTTTTATATAGTTCACCACTTTTTTTTAATGTGGCAACTCTCAGGCTTGTAACCAGAATTGTTTGAAGTGGTTCGTTGGGCAGGAGCGAATCCAGACATGCTTGGAATAGGCCGGAGAATGACTTGTCGGGGCTTAGGCAAGCACTACAAAACGTTTAAAATATTGTATTTTTAGATGATCGGAAATGGCACTCCCACAAATTAAACGCAATTGAGTATGAATATGACTATCGGTATGTCGTCATTAAAAAAAACACAAACGCACCAATTTCAGCTCCATCGCACTTAGGCAGAGATGCACAATTTTAGAATGTGGACCTTCTAGATGATCGGAAATGACGCTTTTTTATGTTATAAATGTATTTTAAGTGTCTCAATTTAACGCAATTGAGGATAGACTGTGCTAGAATTATAATGTAAAGATAAAACCACACACACCTCAACACCATCATGGTTGGTAAAACTTCAGAATAATGACACCCGTACGCACGGAGCTTCTGGGAGTCACAATTAAATACAATTAAGGTATGATTATTTTGGTAATATAATAAAAGAAAAAAAACTTCTTCATGATGGCATGAAGTGATGAAATGTATAGAATGAGGCGTTCAGATCAGATGTTCAGAAATGACACTCCTTTTAATTTTATTTTTAAGGAAGAACTGAGCAATCTGAGAAAATTATACATAAGGTCTTACCAAGATCCTCACTGTAATAAGTGTGGCTTCTATTTCCAGACATTTCGTAATTTGAAATAGAAAATTGAAATAGATTTTGTGAAACTCAGTGCTAATCTATATTATTAACAATTGCCGCAAATTCATGCAATAATTTATTTCTTCACATTATCATAGGTTTACTAGAAAAAATGTTTCCTCAAAACTTTAGGGCATCTCATCCCTCTGGATGGGCCCCTGTAAACATTGGCAGGTTCGAGACCCGCTTATACAAAGGTCTTGGTGATGAAACAAGTCTTCTCGGATAAGGACTATAAACCAGGCCCAGTGTACACAAACGGCCCATGTGTACTAGTACTAGAGATGTAGTAGTGGGTTATCCTCAGTATGCTGGTAGTCCACACTCAACCACTGCCGTGGACAGACGAAAGAGCGCCAGGGGAGGGAATTCATATGTAACACCAGGGAACAGTTAACTGTTCCCTGGCAACACCTAGTCCACAGTAATTTGGACGCCTGTGTAGGACTATTATACGCCTAATCGATCTAAATTACGCATCACTGTAGCATCAACACCACACCCTTTTTATCAAACAGCAACCGTCTGTGAACGTCGAATTATCTTAATTTAGCGAGTAATTGCTAGCTGATGATATTTGTGAAAACGTGTTGATAATATTCGATTGTATGAATGTTTACTTAATTAATTTCATTCCATTACCTAAAGAATGAATTATGTCATCATACCGGCTTAGTTTATAAGAAATCAATATCTGTAAATATTTATGACGTCCAAGGGGAACATGATAGTGTAACACATATTTCCACATAAACGCCCCCACATCCCTTACACATAATAATTATGTATTATTTTGCACTTTTATCACTGAATTTTTGCTGAAGATGTGTTGTCACTTAAAAATGACAAAAATGATCAGAAAAAATAACTTAATTATTCTTAAAATACAAAATAAATATATATTTTATTGGCAAGGTAATATACAACCAGAAATATACAACCGGATCCAGGATTGTGGAAACACCACCACTAAATTAAGATAATTCAACTAACTTGCACTATATGCCGTGCTTTGTTTCAGAGGTTTATTGCATCTATGCAAATAGCATGTGTATCAAATGCAATTTTCATAATTACAAAAATGAAAATATATACAAAATTATCATCAAATATTACATAGAACATACAATTAATAAATACAGTACAACATTAGTTTTATCAAAAAGAGATATGCAAGGTTAGGCAAATTATATGCGGCGAAGTAATGAGGTAGGGTACGGTAGTTGGAGTAGCTAAAATGTATATTAGATTTTTATTTATTAAATTTGGTCATTTCCAAGCGTTACGCTGTAAAATGGAGCACGGTACTCCAAAATATCAAATAATTTATACTGAATTAAAAAACCTACAAGGGTAAGTTTTGGCACAATGTAAAATGTTGAGTTAGTTACTAACAAACATAAGATACAGACAACTTTGTCTTAATAAAACTTGTATGTTTGTTTTTGAAACGGTACGGTATTAATTGTGTTAACTTGTTATACTATTAAAGGTTCGAATTCTTGATTTTTCATTGAGTTGTTGCTACTTTATTGTTACACAACAGCAGGCCACACATGAGAAATTTGGTGGTTTCTATATTGAGGTTCATTTATTTATTTAAACTTCTGCCGTATAAAATACAAACAAAACCCTTATAACAAATAAAACGATAACAGGCAGGCACTAAACACGTTTTACTAGTATTAAGCTTCAAATGTTTAGTAGGCCTACTTGTTTGTTATTCCCTTGACTGTATTAGCTTATTTGTTTTTTATGTTCTTCGAGTTGACCAAAAGTTTTTAAACAAATATAAAACAACGTAATGACAATTACCGCATCTACAACTACAAGCAACATTTCTAGAATATTTTAAATTCATTAGAGTATTTCAAATTTTAAATATTTCTTCTAGATTTTAACAAACTTTCCAACAGTTTTCACAATTTCTGTGTAGTAGCTCTATGTTTATATGCATCGTTTTAAATTTAAAAGTTGTTATTATGTTATTATATGCAGTTCTTTAAACAATGGCATATTAATGTTAATCTGCTAATATAGATACATTTCTGTATTTTTAAATGAGGCTAGGCATGGGAAAACCACTAAGTTGTTGCACAGAAAGTTATTGAGAACTAAGCAAATAAACAACAGGAAATATAAAAATACAAAGGAAATTTGTGTATATTTTGTCTAATCTTCAGTTATAGATATTGATAATTGACCCCTCATTTTATAGCTTGTGAAAATTGTAATATGGTTTTAACCATAACTACATTTTCTATTTTCCTACAACTTGGTGGTTTTGCTGCGTCATTAAATTAATAGTAGTTTAATGATTTAATCTAATGTACAAAATAAAATTACATTATTTATTATTTATTAATAAAAAGGCTAAAAGAAAAAGGAGAATTTTTAAACCGTAACTTAAATTAAATTACATAACAATTAATATAGCCACCGCACGTTGCAATCATCAATAGCGTTGTACATTAACATTATGGCTTAAAATTTGTTGAAAACGGGAGGGTTTTAGTTTTTACTTAAAGCAAGAAAAGTTATCAGTTATTCAGTTCGAATAAGCCATTTCACGGTTTCAACTGCGCATGTGCAGATTAATGTCAACTAATAAAACGACGCGCGGTAAGTATATTCTTTTCAGTAAGAGTCGCACATGCGCAGTTGAAATCGTGAAATGGCTTATTGACACCAAGATTACAACCGTGGACTTCCGACTCCAAATGACCTGTCAGCAATATTGGTAGTTATTGGAACTTAAGTATCATGTCGCGATCGCTTACCTGATCTTGGAACTCTGACAAATCACGAAGATATTAAGGTGCATGTTCACTCAAACCATGATCTCCATGCTCAAACCATGGGGCTATTAGCTTGTTTTTAGAGCTCCATGCTCAAACACTTGTTAACCATAACTTATAATGAAATACTACTGGTTACAAAAACCCCGAATAATATGAGTATTTGCATAAACAAGTTGGTTAAAATTTAACAAAAATGTTATTCATTAGTAAGAAACGAGAAAAATAATTGAAGTGTTGATTAACATGTCCAAATTGTTCCAACGTATGCTGTGAATCTGAAATAACGATTCTGTTGTGCAGAAATAAGCAAAAGAGAAGCCAAGTTATTGATGATAATATGAGGGATTTATTAGTCTTTGTATCATATTAACACAACACCAGTTGTGGATTTAAGGGGGCCTTAGCAGGTTTATTCCCCCTCCCCCAACCCACTAAAATTAACCCGAATTTGTTTTGGTAGTTTTGAATGAGAATGGATTAATGAAAATAGATGCACATACGTAGGGAACCCAAGAGGCTAAGTCGGATGTGAAAGTAGTTTTTTTTTTGCTTAAACCAATATGGATTTAAGACCCCCTAAATCACAATCCTGGATCCGCCCCTGTACACATATCGAAAGCAAGGACAAATTTTGCTTTTAGGGTGGCTTAAATATTTGATCCCAATTAATTTTAATTAAAATCAACGTTAATAAATTTAATTTAATGTATTAATATTATGTTTTTATTAATGATTTGAATAAATGCTATTTAATTTGAATTTAAATGAATTAGTTTAGACAAAATGTTGTGCCAAATTCAATATCTTTAGGCCTATCTAGTAGCTGTGCCAAAAGATGATTAGGAATTGTTACTTACTGTATATTACTGTTTATAACTGTTTGATATTATTTTATTATTTTAACTACTACAAATGTGGTGACACGAAAAACTAGTTGGAAGACCGATAAATAATTGGAACAGTTAGCAGGGGGTTTTGAGGGGGCGCATCCGGCGCGCTCCCCCTCTAATATCGCCAAAGGTACGTGTGCGCCTCCTCTTATATAACGTACACCGCCTTTTAAATGTTTCCTCAAGGACAGAATACATGCAAAAAGTAGGTTAGGATAGTCAAAATACACGCAAATACCGCGTTTTTTGTTAAATTTGAAATCCTGGAGACGCCCACCTGGCCGGGAATTTTGTTCTCCCTCTTTCAAACGATTATGGATCCGCCCCTGGTAGATAGAAAAAGATCTACAAGAACAAAAACATCGCATCATCTACAGAGCATTCTGCTCGAAACATTTGGAAAAACAGTGGATAGCATAGACTTAATGGAGATTATACGAAAGAACTATACAAACAAATAAATGAATTACAGTAAATCTAAGGATCTTGTAGCATATATGCCGATGATGTTATTCTTTACGTTGCAGGGAAAACAGTTGAGGAAATAAATATTAACCTACAAAAGACAATGGATAAAGTTCAAAGATGGTATAAAGATAATAAGCTAAAAATAAATAT